>CAJFCP010000098.1:1472734-1550460 GCA_904066005.1 Synergus itoensis
GTCGAATTAATATATAAAATAAAAATCCGGATAATTAGAACATAATTTTGCACATAAAAAACGTGTCTGAACACATCGTGCCTTTTCTACTTATGCAACTTAACAGTTTTTCACTAATGGCGCCAGTGAGCCTTTAGTAGTAAAACAATGCAGGGTCGGCGCTGCCCATTTTTTCCATGTATGGATTTACGATGGGGGGGGGGTAGACCGAAATTTTTTTCTTTGCTTTTTCTTTATTTCAAAGAAAATGTTTTCCTTCGTACAATATTTCTAGATATAAATTCGTTTAATACTTTGAAACAAAAATCATTATCTTTCCAGACAGTTTTTCATGTATGGAATTTCCATACATGAAAATTTCCATGTATGGATTTATCCATGGCATCCATACTGTCTGCGCCGCCCCTGTAGCGAAGTGGACACCTTCACTTTTTTAATTAAATCTCCTTGAGTATTGCCTCGTTAAATAATCTCTCCATTCTTTTAATACGCAAGTTTTAAATATGTGAAAATATTTTTTTAAATTGATTAAGGCGTCTATTGGTGAAAATCAATATTCACTTTGGAGATTCAAACTCAGGATTTGAATGAAATCGCGTGACAAAGTGATTTGATTACCACTCACCTGACATTCTAGGCCGAGTATATTCTTACCATGTTGACATTTACAATTCCTTTATTGTTCTCAACGCGTTTGCATCTCTATTTGAAAAATGTTGAAAGGTCACTACATCATTAGAAAAGAGTCAAGTACGGCCTAGATCGTAAAATACATTGTTTCACAAAAACACCTTTGACAATTGCATTATTTTAAGTGTGCAAATGTTTCAAAACTAGTTTTCTACATTTGTTTATTTTTTTTACTAAACTTTACTTAACTGGAAATTCGTAGACTTGATTTTCCGTGCGTCTTTGAAGCAACGTTTCACTTTCAACACGCTACTAACTAGAGTTGTTCGGGTACTTTAATTGCTCTCGTTTTTATCGGCCAATGTAACGTCACATTAAATACTAATTTATCAGAGTGCTTTCAAAGTTATTTGATTTATCGCAGACCTGAGTTTAATCTCCACCTTTAAGGAAATGAACATTTATATTTAAAAGTGAAAAATTATTCGCTTGGAAAATGCATCTACATTTCATATTGAATTATATAAGTAATTAATTTTAGCGACGAGACTGAGACTGAAAAGTGTTGTCGAAACAAACCATATTTTCAAATTTCTGAGAAATTGAGAATAAAGTTAAGTGAAAGCTGCAGAAAGTTGAATTTCTCTGCAGCGGGAATGGGTAAATTGAAGTGGAATGCGGAAGAAGTTTAAACCCAAAACTTCACCTTCTCTTAAGTTATTCCTAGAAAATATTTCTCTCCTTGATTTGCACGTACTCTACGAACTATATTTGCACAAAGCTTTCCTCCCATTCTCAGAAATAACCACTTCTTCCAGTTATAAATCACGCTTTCCAGTTTCACGCGCTCAAAATAATTTCATCTCTCATGATGAAAACTGTATGTATTACAAGCTCGTTTTTCCTCTCCATTAAGCTATCCTCTCACTAAATAACTAAAGTCATTCCCGTACCAGCTGTGTGCAGACAATTTACCGGTTTTGACTTAGCTTTATAATACATCATCTTTTCACCAACTCTTCATAATAAATTAATTTATTTTTGTTAATTACATACTTTATCATAAATAATGTTACACAATACTAATAAAATAAAATAAATAGTTACATTTAATATTTACACACGCCATACACGTTTTATATTTATACAAAAGAAAACGATTTTACTTCAGAAAGAAAAGCAACAGGATTTATTGAAGGGCACATAATCTGAGATGGATAGATTTTCTGAAGAGTTTTTCAGCTTAAGTATTTTATGAGAAAGACATATTTGACTTTCGTGAAAGCACTTCTAATAACTTTTTGATGAGATTAGCCAGAAGGCTACACTAGTGACAAAAAAGTTTTATTCCTATCCACAGAGTAAAGTTTTCCATGGAGCGAAACTTTCCAAGCTGGAGACTTTTTTGGACCAATTGGAGGAGGGCTAAGGTTTCAGGATAGTCGTCATCAATTTTAAGACACACACGGCAACTGCTCGTAATTTAGACACATGCCTACATTGTCTTCGAGAGAACTTCCGGTGTCCTCACCGGGACCAAAAGCCACCCTAATGTGGAACGGGGATGCCGAAGTTTCCACCCGACAATTTCCTTCCGCGTCGAGTTCTCGAGGACCGCAGAGTGAATTTCCACAATGCTCAAGGTCACACACCCCAGCGCCACCATTTCCGGGCTAAAAACAAGAAGAAATTTGGATAAAAAGACTCAAATTTATTAGAAATTATTTTTCTAATTGTAAGGTCGCTAGGTTTTTTTACCGGAGGGCGGATGTTAGGGAAAGGCCGATGTCTGACCATAACGGGAAGGCATCACTGATAAAGTCTCACGTGACCATAAGTGATAGAATACGGTTATGGTCAGACTCGCCCAAAAATGATCAGTAGGATAAAATGTGAAAAATGTTAATACTAAAATGCCTAAGATATCAAATCTTTGAATAGTTTTTCAAGAAATAAAAGCTTAAAACAAAAAACTTGCACAGTAAAGTCTTCCTTTAATAAACTGTCGCAATAGTAAAGTCACAAACAACAAAGCAATAAACGCCTACAATAAAGCGCTCAGACAATAAAATTTACAGATTGTTTTTTCTAGAAATCGATTTCCAAGCAATTGATCTTCTGGATATTAAAAATCCAAAATAAAACGTCTAAAAAATAAAATGTCCTCGCTGTTATATTCGCAAAAGTTTAGATTTTTATTATCAAAAAAATTATAAATGAATTTGATGCGTTGTTTAAGTATCTACTACTTGAACAACTTCTTTGTACAGCTACACCATAAAAACAAGTGTAAGGTTGCAAATTTTATAGGATACTTAGCACGATCATGAAAGCTTGCAATAAACTTGAATTTATATTAAAAGTTACACTCTTCGTGAGATTTCTTGTCAGTCAACGTCTCTGAACTATAAAGGGAAGTTCATCGTTGGATGAGTAGTAAAATGTAAAATAAAGTGGGCGATGCAACAGACGAGATCTGTTTTTAATGGGACTTTAGGCACTTTTTCGCAGTGGAGATGAGCTTTAAATTAAAGAATTGAAACATTTCCTTCCACAATAGCAGATAAAATGTTCATTATTACTTTTGCAATGACTTCTATTCAGACTTTTTATATGTCAACGAGATTTTATTTAAAACCTATATTTCAAAATTGGTTAAAATACTGTGAGAGGCGGAAAAGAGTAAAAATATAGCCATATAAAAGTTTAAGAAATTTTTTCTGGTGGATATTTACGTTACACTTTTACGACACTATTAAAATTTTAGCATCCGTGGGCTCACCATTAAACCTAACGCTATAGATAGTTTCCTTTCTATACTAAAAATACCAGGGATGAATATAAAAAAAGTAATTTGTATGAGAAAAACAATTTTTTTCTTATGATGATTCTTGTCCATGTTAATTTAATAATATATTGAATTAATAATTTAATAATTTATCTTCAAATTTATTATTCTATTTACTCCAGGAGCCTCGATAATCTCCTATAAATATCAATAAAGCAACAGATTTTCAATATCGTAAATTTCTATTTCCGTTCGATAAAACAGGATCATTATCCCGGATCAGAGAGATAACCACACAAGCCGATAAAGACGTAGACAAAAGGCAGGAAGACATTTTCGTGAAATAATGTTTCACGACAACGCTTAACGAATCCACTCATTTGCAGTAAGCTTTTCTACAGCTTCTTTCACTTTTAATCTCGTTAGGAATAATTAACATCGACTTTAACTTCTCGACAATTATTCCTTGTAATCCGGATTAAGCGATGAATTTCAAGACGTAAAATATGATATCCACTAATATCATGTCCTTCGCAGTAAAATAGCGATGGCAAATTTCCCAATGAAATTAGAAGTAGAAATAAAGTCAGAAGAAAGTTTTAATGCCTTTTTGAAACAAAAGTTAAATGAAGAAATTAATATGAGTAATTACAGAATTGTATAAAATGTCGAGTTAAAGTGGTGAAATTAAGTTTGAGTGGAAGAGGAATTTTTTATTGAGATTGGAGGTAGACGTAGAAGTTTGTAACTGTTTCTAGTTTTATATAAGCCGCGAAAAAATATCATAAAAAAACATTAGTTTATTTTTATAACAAATTAGTGTTAATGAGATGAATTAAAGAGAATTAAATTAAATTAAATTACCGTGATAAATTCTTCGAAATCGCAAGGTATGAGAACCCTGTCTCTGCATCGTTGTAATGTTGGTTCCGGTCCGCTGCCGGAACCTTCGAGATCCATGCTTCCGGAAGTTCCATTGCGCTGGAATCTCGGGGGGCCAATTCGAAACGAATCGGAAGTGCATGGCGTGTAAGATATACTACACATTCCAGAGTTCTGTTTTACACAAACCAGGTAATCTTGAGAGGCCAAGAATCTCCCGTTGGGTAGATAATTGAGAGTCCTTAGTGTTCCATTTGGAGATTGGAAGTACTGGAGACATCCAGCCGGAGCCCGTTGTGCAAACGGAAGCTGCACAATTCGCATCTCCCACATCCGGGACTGCAGTCCTCTTGGCAAACGGAACTCGATGGACATTGTGCCTTCAGTCATGTCCGTGTAAACTAGGAAACAAGTAAATTGGGGTCAGACCTATTTCAGAGTTTGAACTGCAATCTAAATTTAATATTACAGATATACAGATTGTATGATATTGATTAAATTAAATAAGAATGTATTAAAATAGAGAAAATTACACACAACACGGAACACTTATAATTATATGCATGCAATAATTTTATTCTAATGTGATAGATAAAGTTTAGATGTGGTAGACAGTTATTACATATGAACATAAACTTTATCATTGAAAATAGTTTTGTACATATATTCTTGCGTGCACATAACAGCGCGTGCTTGAAGTAATCATATTTAAAAGTGAATAACATTCAACTACTAGTCGAAATATTGAAGAGTTTGATTAGAGTTTTAGCGTGAGGTTTACGAAATTAAATAACATAAAGTAAATTACTTTAAATAAAAAAATATCGCTCAAGTATAAAATGTGTTTTATCTTTTCAAAATTGGATCATCCCTTTTATCTTTATTTTTTCTTGAAGCATCGGTGTAAAATTTCTCTGTGTACTTTATTTCCCCTCTTTTATATCTTTCCTACTCTCCTGATGAATCTCTTCCTACTTTTTTATTTACAAATAAGAAAATGCAACAGTTTTTTATTTCTTTGTCTGCTATGAATTCTAATTTAAAAAGAGATTTTAATTCGACCAAGGAATTAAGAAGAGTTAAGTTGAATCTACTAATTAAAGACAAGAAATTCAAGTAAAAATAATCAGCATAATGAGAAATTGTACCTCATTAAGAAGTTCAAAATTAAATTCTATTCTACACTTTGTTAGTTGAAAACTGGATGCAAGTCAATTACAAACTCCTAAAATGTAAATGGTGTGAGTCTCTTGTTTGTAAATTGGATTTACGTTTGTCCCTAGGATCCTGGCAACCATATATGTGTCTGTTAGTTTAGAATTTGACATGCGATTTTCTGCAAGAGAAGATCAAAGGACTTGATAAAGCTTCCCAGCTGGTTGTGCTCCTGTGACAATCTCGTTACGCGAAAAAGGACGGAGGAAAATTATTCTCCATGCCACAATCATACTTGATTATAGTAGATTACCATCGGAATTTTATTTATACTCTGTTCTTTATTTTTAATTAGTCAAAATCAAAATTATACTCACTGTGCTGGCCGCTATTCCACCCACACAATTGGATAGTTTTATTGCCTGCTCTGACCTAAAATTTATTTTATACATATTTTATATATTTTATACATATTTTTTTCATTAATTTCAAACATTAGCAAAAGGTAAAAAGCGATGTGACTCACTTCCATGATATCTTCATCGCAAACACCGGTTCTTCTATTAGGTTGTCCCTGAAAATAATAAATTGAGTTCTTTATCATGATTTCAACAATAACGACTGCCAGGTTTCTTTTAAAACTAAGTCTAAATAAAAAAAGGTGATAAGCAATTATTCTCGGGTGATAAGCCATTGTGGGTGGAACCATCCCTCTTTATATCATTATCATTTATCAGTATACAAAAAATTCTTCTTCAGAAAGTTCTAATTTATTTCAATATATTCAAACAAATATTTGATTAGATAAGCTCGACTCAATTTGAAAATCCGAACTTTATTCTTACGACATAATAATGAATAATTACTCGGTCTGAGGCAAAATTGCATTGGCGTGTTTCCCACCTCGTTTACACTGAAATTTCCCGGACCAACGTAATTCACTTGAGGCGCACAGTCTGTTCAAGTTAAACTTTTCCCATCTTAAAATAAGGTACATTTTAAATGGTATCAAGGAAGCGAAGCTGCAAAGTTTGTAATGCCCCTATGCATGTGCTTCTCCAGCAGCAAAGATAGGCTGCAAAATTGCGCTAGTATAATTTATATGATAACTTACTATCCAGAAGCTGCAGGTATGTATGAGAATGATAACGAGCTGAAAATTCTCCACAAAGCCCACAAAAGGAAACAGTTAAGAAAGGAATAAGTTTAACATTCTTTAGTGAAGAGATTATGGAATAAGAAAGAAGATACTTTGAGCTATAATTGGATTCTTACAGTAAATAATTAAATACATAACAGAATCTTAAAAAGGGTAAATGAAATGATCTTCTTAAGAAATGATCTGCTTAAGAAATGATCTTCTTAAAAAAAAAATCTATTGAAAAGGAATAATTTTAGATTAGATATTTAATAAACTCAAAACTAGGTAAATAAATTGTATTTCCAGCAGAACAGATGCATAATTTGAGGTTGAATGAAATTATGCGATAGTAGTAATGGAAGCCAGGCGAAAGTGACCTTTGACGTTAACACATGCAAATTCACTTAATGGAATTTGGGCATCCGGGACCAGAATGTTGCAACCAAGTATCTACAGGAGTGTATATAACTTTTCAGTTGAGTATCAACTTTATTGAACCTATCAAATTCCACTAGTCAGCAATGTTGCTTTGTGCTATTCTCTGTTTCAGTGGTCAAGTCCATTCGAATTAGAACAACTGATAGAATTTCCAGCATCAAAGAATAGCCTGTATACACTTTTATATCCAGATATATTGTAAATCTCTTTTTTTAACATTTATTTTTCAAACTAGAGTATCGAGAAGCTGAAGTTTAAGGCATTAAGTTCAAAAGAGTGATAGATAATTGAGATAAGTTTATAAAAGACATTAAATCATGAAAAGGGGTTCAAGAACTGTATTCTTTACCATCGAAGATGGATGCCTTACTATGTTAAAGTGCAGGAAGTCGATCCTCAACTGGCTGATTTGCTGCTCGATCTTCTTGATGGCCACTGTACAATTCATGGGTTGATCGATGAGGTTCGGGAATCCTGGACTGGTTACGTAGGTCAGATTATTCTGCACCTCTCCACCACAGCTCGTCGTGACTTATTGAATAGAAATAATTAAATATAAAACCCCGATGCATACAATATCAGATGACCTAAATTACCCATTGTGTGTATGTATTTATAGGTGTGAGTGTGGGGCTGTGAACTGACACTTTTAGAAAGCGGCTTGGTCAGCGATTGAGATTCTAAGGCACCTTGTACCCAGTTCAGAATTCCAGTCCTGATAACGAGTTCCCATTCAGCACCCTCCCGGCTACTGTCGGTCCTTTATTCACCAGGGCACCCCTCTGAATGTTTGCACAAACTTCTCGTATGCGAAACAACTCAGACCTGTGAAAAATTCAGCAGTTCTCCATCTCTTTCCTACCGACGAGGTCCCTGGCTCACCTTTAATTCTCCCCTTTGAAAAAATCCTTAAAGAGGAACTACACATGGTTCTAAGTCTTTTTTTTTAAATTTGTTGAACCCCTTGGCCACGCCCATTTTTTTTAAGACAAGTAGCTGGTGACAGCGGTGGGATAAATTTATCTATTATTATTCTCGCATGTTGATAATTTGTATATTTGAATTGGAACCTGCATAAATAGATACTGCGGCATGTTTTGAATAAATATGTCTGTTTTAAATAATAATACTCTTTATAAAATAAAAAGCGGGGATAAAAGAGCAATGAAAAGAGTCAAAGAGAGGATAAGGAGAAATAAGGATGGCTTGGAAAACCGGTCTGGAATACGAAAGGTTCTTTCCTATGTATATTCGGAGTTCTACTGTTCATAAGAGAAAAAGAAATCCCGCATCGAGTACGTGTATTTTTATTTTTGAATACCGGGACAATTCATGCATGATCATTTCTTTATGTTTGTACTTGGCTACCATGCCAAAAGCTCGAGAAACTTGGGAAATGGAAGAGGAACGAATCTATTTTGAATGACATAGCACATAATAACTCCTCGTTGTAAAAGTGGCATTACTTCATGTATGATAAATGTGGATTTTAAAACCCGCACACGTTTCATTGAGATCCAAAACTCATTTCCGGTTTTTTCCTTTAGCCTCTTCAGCAAGAACGAAGTCATTTCAGGATTTGATAAGTGACAATTTTTCAAAATCGTGATTCAAATACAGTTTCATTCGTTCGAATCCTTGGTGAAGAAATTTAATAAGATTTATTTTACAATAAAATTCTAAAAAAGAAAAAACTTTCAATACCGTTTTGCAATAAAATTTTTAATAGTAGTATAAACTTTCAGAATTAAAATGAAAGGTATCATTTTTATGGAAACCCGAGCGTGATGAGAAAATTCAATTATGTTTGTAATGAAAAAGTTATGTTTTATTGAAAAGGAAATGATTTATTGTATTTTTATAATTTTACTAATCTTGCAAAAAAATTTTAATTAATTATTGTAAAAATATAAAAACAAAACAGTCTAGAATTTTTTAAGAATAAAGTTTGCTGTATAGAAAGAAATAAACCATAAACCTCCTTGTCAACTGAGTCCAAGAGGTTTCATTCCTGTCTCAAAGGAATACGAAGTTTCTAAGGGTTTCTAGAAGGTTCCAATTACTTTAGAGTTTACAAGTCTTGTCCCTTGAAGCCGAAGAAAAGTGGATTTCGCTAAACCACAGTAAAGTATATTTTTCTACAAACACTATTTTCATATCTGCCTCGAGGAAATTTATAGTAGACAGAAGATTGCTTTTAAAATGCATTCGAATGGCTGCGAAAAGTCGTGTTACAATTTTTACTTCCAGATAAAGAAGATTCAAACTAAATTTATTGCTCTTTATCCCATACTGTTTTCATTTCGAATTTTCTACACCGAAAATCTGGAAAAATGTAAGAAAAGCCGACCTTTAAATTCTTCTTCAAATAATATTAATTTAGTATATTTAGCTTGGACTGAATTTTGTGAATTTAATTTGAGAAATAAAAGTATTTATTTATAGAAAAATGGAGCGGAATTTAAGTTATTATATCCACCTTAAGTTATCTAATGGTTTCTCTTTTATTCATGATATTCGATCGAATCTTTCTACGTATTATTTCTTATGTCTGATAAAAGCATATTCTTGATATTTAACTTATTCCGAATGTATATTAATTTAACTAAAATATTTAAATAACTAAATATTGCATTATGGATAAAAAATTCAAATCCTGAAATTGGACAATCAGAGCACGTGACCAACTGGAAATTCCAGAAGACAGGTGAGCTAAGTTCTTCAGTTATCTGGGCCACGAACCGAACCGAAAGGCAATTAAGTAACTGTACTTAGCAAGTTGACTTGTTCAGACTTCAGAGCACAAATCTGTATGATATCGTGTATTTCTTCTCTCAGATTCTAAGTTCTTAAACACTATATTACAGAAAGGACCAGAGGCTATACTTCTTTTTAAAGAATGAAAAAAGGATCTAGAAGTTGTAAAAAAAATACTATAAAAGAATCATTCTATAGAAGAAAAATACTATAGAAAAACCCTACAGAAAATCTGAGACCATATAGCTTCTTGTGAACTTTTTTTTAATTAATGGAACCTCACATGTAAATTCATTTATTTGAGGTTCTCACAATAATCGGTAATTTAAAAAATTATTTTTCATATAAAAAGATTCCAGCATTATGTTTTAAAGATAATTGAAATCAGCTTCCGCTCTAAATGCAGGAATTTCATTTGGAAGGTATAAACTGATATGAAAGTTCGTCCGTTTAATTAATGAATTTCGCATCTCACAGAATCTTTAAAATGGCTGCATAAAATGCTGAACATTATCATAAAAGCAGGCTAATTTGGTTTCTAAATGCTAATTTTAGACACAAAAATATTAATTATGAACTTCTGGGTATTTTTTCCGTCATAAAATGTTGGCTATTGTATTTCAAAGGTATACCTTTATAATATCTGTAATACATATATGTATTTGAATATTATATTTCAATTTAAAATATTGTAATTCCTAAAAGTTGTATGTAAATGTTGTTAATGTTGTTGTGCTGAATATTGCTGTACTTACATATGCAGCAAACACCGAATCCAAGTGCACACGGACCGTGGGACTTTCCATGTTGGATACGACACTCGTACGTGTTCATGCATATTCCTCGTCGTCGCTTATCCTCGGAAAAACACTCTTCTTCCACCGGTACGGGGAAAAAATTGAGAACTGCAAGTAGTTACGTCAGAAATTAACGATTGTAAAAAGAGAGCCCTCTTGATGCCACCCTCGCAAGAGCCAGCAAAAAAACCCACTTCACCCTGTCCAACGTAACGTGAAACTCGACCTTTAGTTGGATGCTGAGTGATAATGGACGAAATGTTTTTCTTTTATAAAAAAAAAAGGGCTCTTTTCGGATGATTTGAAATGAATCATATTTCGAAAACCAAGAACCTTTTTACAATGCGGAAAAATATGAATTAAGACCTTATTAAAGCTCCTCAGATCTTACACTAAAAAAATTGTTACCAAAATTTGCTTGGGACAATAAAAATTTTTTTGTCTGTATATAGCTGTAATACATATCAAAAAGCGATTCAATATATAATATACATAATATAAAAAGATTGTAAGAAGGTGCGAGAACTTATGAATATTTTTTCCCTTTGAATTCTTTTCCCTTGTCGTCAAAAGCGAATATCCTAAAAAAGCTGACTCTGCTCATTGAAGACTTGAGTACAGGGGGGGTTTAGAGACTGTATATACGTGTATATACATATAGGTATAGACTTATAGAGCTTCAAAGTGTTTCTTTATAATTTGCACCTTTTCCATCTTCTTTCCCTCTTTTGTGCCTTTTCTTATTTTCCAAGATGCCCAGACATAATACCTGTCATATAATCATAAATTCAATTATTATACAGGCTATATATAACATATAGCTCTTAAAACTTGTTTCCCAAGAGGAGTGGTTCCTGAAATTTAGATTCACGAGCGACAACTCCGAACTGAATAATTTCAAGCAGCACTTTATTTTGCAGTGAGACATTCGAGCAAGGGAATCTGACATTCCTTGAATATTTTCACGTCTGGAGGACGAGAATGTTCAAAAATTGAGAAAATACCCCGAAATCTGCACTAAAGGTAAAAGGGAGACTTTTGACACTCGGGAAATCTAATTGAGAAAAATGGACTCTAGGGAAGAGAAAAGAACTTAAGATATTTGACAAAACACTCTGGATTGGGAATTGAGTACTCAGCGAGTTTATAATTTAATTTATTTATTGTTAAATCAAATTTCCTCTTTATAGTTTATTGAATTCAATGATAAACTATTCACTATTGAATTTTCTATCTGCTTTGAGAAGTTTCGTCTATAATTGGGTACTTGAACTCTAAAACTCTAGTGTTCTAGTGTTTCACTTTCAGTAATTTCATTCAATTAGAAAGTTAAATTGCCTTAGTTTAGAACCCTTACTGTAACAAAGACATGTAACAAAGACTGTAACAGACGCAGATATTACATATTGACATTCAAATCAAAATGAAAAAAGTTGTAATTTCAAATTTAAATATCTTTCGAAGTTATAAAGCATAAATTACAAAAGAGCGACAATTTTAATATTACATACGAAGCAGAATTTTATTATGAATTTTTAGAATTTTTATTGTACAAGTTTTCTCATAAAACGAACGTTATAAGGACACAAGGTCACATCTATACTAAATGCCGAGTCACAGTTTCCGAAATACCGTTATGGGAATTAATGTATAAAATATAAGGAAAATGAAATTACGTACTTGATGACAACGTGTCCCACTTGATATAAAAAAAAAATAAATAAATAAAAGTACCGTGTAATTAATACATGATATTACAGTACATATTTTGAAATTAGTATTTTGTTTAGCCTAGAGTTATGTATATAAATTGTAAAACTAATCAATAAAAACGTTTTTTTCAAATATTTCAAAATGGTCCAATTTATTTGAAAGAGAACCTTTTTCGAATACCAGCATCTCTAAAAAAAACATGGTTTTTAAACGAAATTCGAGTATTTTTTTATTTTTTATACAAGCAATCGACAAACAGACCTTTTCTGATCGAAACTCGATCCCGAGAACCAACTGTCGTGCTTGATGGCAAGGCAATTACAAGAGGCAGGTGATCGACGAACGAGTAATTAGGGCGGGAGCTCAGTGGGTGGGGGATTCATTGCTGCTGTTAAATACTCACCCCTTGGAAATCGGACGCCAGCATCATTAGGCTCTAGGATATTCTGGGACGGGGGGTCGGAGTTGGACCAGATTTTGAACGAAGGCCACTGGTAGCTTGGGTCCACAAGAAGTCCAAGAAACACAAGCACAAGGTAATGAGGACCGCTTATGAAGAACAAGTGTCTTAAGGTAAACCACTCGCGATTTGGTACCGATAGCAAAAGCAAAAATAATGATAAACACCATGAGATCATGATCGAGATGTCACTGACCGACGTGTAACCACATCTCTTCACTACCTCGATGCTTTCATGTATTTTCAAGGTCTGCTACTGAGGTGGAAGACCATGAGCCATGAGCCATGAGCCATGAGAAAACTGGGTGACCAGACCCCTTCTCCTGAATCTTAAACGACTCTCACACGAATCCTCACAGGAATCCTGTTCAAAGCATCTGCATACCATTCATTCTTGATCTTGAATGAAAACTCAGTTAATACAGAAATGATGATTTATAAAGGATATTATTCAAAATTTATTTCAGAGCAATCCACTGTATATAATTTATTCAACCTTATGTGCAAAAAGTACGCTAAATTTACTTTATTTATCTTTATTTACTTTATTTAATGAATGAAATCATTACCGCAAAATTAATTGCAGATTTGCAGATAAACAGAAACTATAAAAAATTCCCAGATTTTCCAGTAAAGAATGGAGGTAATATTTCGGATTAAAATAATCTCGTTTGTTTGACCATATAATTTTATTATTCTTTTGTATTACCGTGTGTTGATGATGAAAACGAAATTAAATCTCCGGTTTAGTTTATATTTATTTTAATCCAGATAGGGAAACTTGATTACATATATGAGTTATTATTCAGGATACGTCGTATCATAGATTTTATTATTGCTGAATCTGTTGTTTCTAATTCAACGCAGCAATTCCCAAGTGCATCGCTGGAATATATTGATAGAGGAACGCAAACAACTCGTGTAAATTTGTATTAACTAATTCTTCAATAAATAATTAGTAAATTACTTCAGTTCGCAAAAGCCTTTAAAAAATTGAAACGGATTGGGAATAAGAACAATAACACACCCAGATTAGTTTCCTTTACTGTACTTTCTATTTTATTTATTTTAATGGTCAGGGCCGTGCTCAAGGGGGAGAGTTTTGGGGATTCAAACCCCCCTATAGACAAATTAAAATTAAAAATAAGATTTTATTTTACATCAAAGACGATCGTTTGAAGGAAATTTTTTTATTGTAACATATGAATTAATCATAAAAATATTTCGACCCCCCCAACATGAATTCCTGTGCACGGCCCTGCTTAATGATTAATAATAAACATTATTAAAGGACGATAAAAAGAAGACCAAATTTCCTCTTCGCAATAATGTTAAAACGCCTTAGTTATTTAAAACGTACGGGTAAAAGACCTCCAAATAAAATTTATTGTTGCGATATTTTCCCTCGAGGAGAAAAAGTCTTTCCTCAGGAAAAAAAATTTTGTAAATGTGATAGTCCACGAAAAAACTTCGCTGCTTGTAAAGGACCCTATTCAGTTATTTATAAGGGGACAAAAGTCCTGGATATCTTCTATCCACACATATATTTATTGAATCGGTATATATGTGTTTAGAAATCGCCACACAATTGATTTTATTTTCCTCTGTGGAAAATGACTTGAGAAAAGTTTAACATATTAGAGCTCGATGTAGAATCATTGCCTTCAGATTATTTCCTGGATTATTTTAATGATCCCAGATTTTCAATATATTTCTATAGCTCTTATGGATGAAAAATTGTTTGAATAAAAATTATTGTCAAGAAATTTAAATCAAAATAGGTGCTTTTGTAATTTTATAGAATCGGGCTTCTATCTTAGAGGCAAGGTATATGTATAGTACAGAGTAACGAGTTGCATTAAAGCGCCCTTTGAGGTTTCCTCCTCGCTTGTACAAAACACATGAACTACTGTATATTGTCTATCACATACACAGTGTTCCAAGTTGGGCTCAGAGAGAAGAATCGAGGATATTTCTAGCTATACATCTAAGTAATTCTAATATCCATACAGAAGGGCAAGGACCTCTAAGAATCTATCCCTGTAAAAGGGCTTTTCCCTAACTTTTCTATGGTTTCAGGAATTTTAGGGGTTTAAGCAAAGATATTTTGGTTTAAGGGCATATTACTCCCAAGTGGGATATTGGAAGTTCCAATTTGGAACACCCTGTATTTACTCTTGCAAAATATGCGTATATGGTGCTGGAATTTGTGGCAACATTAAGCCCTTAAGCCAAATAAGGCTTGTTAGCTGTAACACGTAGAAAGCTTGAATTTGAATACCTCTAGACTAATTCGCTTAGAACCTTAATTGCCCTCATTTGATTCCAAGGAAATTAATTGTAATAGGAATGTAACTAATTGGAACTAAGATAATAGAAGTTTAGAAAGTTTAATAATCAGGGGCGGATCCAGGGGGGTTTAGGGGGTTCAAACCCCCCACCCCGAAACTTTTGACATTGTATGTCCGACATATTATCTACAATCATAATAAACATACAAAAAGTCGATGTATTGTCCATGGATACTTAAACCCCCCCCCCCCCCGAAATATTTTTCTGGATTCGCTCCTGTAATCAATTGTTTATTTTTGAATATTTATAATAAAGCGTACAACTAAATCAATTTTTACGCAGTAAATTGCTTTAAAGAGATGGGAGATTCAATATTTTGGGATAACAGAGATCAGTATTTTGATATAACAATTAAATTCTTTTATATTCTATGTGGATGCAGTAATGATAGGTTTTTTTCTTTTTTTTTCGCTTGCATGAAATATATTATAGAAATGTCGACATCTATGGTATATTTTCTCGGGTTTCCTGCATTTATTGTCTGTACACGTCTCATCGATCGTGTTTTCCGCGAGAAACGCTCGTTTGTCTGATTACAGAGCTAGGAAAGGTATATTTTCAGTGTATGCGTAAGTAATCAATGTAGAAAAAAAATTATATGAATTGCAAATGTGGAAGGTAAAATAGTGTGCCCGAGAATAAAAATATAAATCACGAAAAAAAAAACAAAATTAGATTTCCCGCGGAGACAGGTGATATCTCTTTGAAATTTGAAGATATCAAAAGTAGAGAGAAAACATTTCAATTCGGGACGTTTTTATCACAAGATATTGGAAATTATTAGGCGAATACTAAAATGTTTATTTTGGGTGTAAATTATTAATTATTGAAAACTAAATTTAAATTATTATATTTCCTTTATTATTTTCATGTTTCCAAGTTTATTTTCAAACTCAAAGCGTTCAAAATTTAATTATTTTGAATTGAAAATAGAAGTATATAATTATTATTTCTGACATTTTAAAGTTTATCCTTTTTTTTTATGGTGAATTTTATAATTTTGGAACATTGTTAGTCATTCAAAAATTTGAAAAGGTTCCAAAATGGAACTTCTCAAATCAATATCTTCTAAATTAAAAATTTTCATATTTTTAAGTGCAATTCTCTTAATATTAAACAATTTCAAATTGAATTCGATGAAAATAGTATAATTTTATTTTTGCCCCATATATTTAAAAAAAAATTAATTTTGAGAAGTAGGTAAATTACCGTTCGAGAAGATAGTCGGCAGCAGTCGGTAAGATAGTTGCCCAACTTTCCTATATATCTCCTGAATATGTACATATATTTACGTAGTTTTTCAAAATGGCTGCCTGCGATATGTTCATCTGAAATGGTCTCAAATCACATTTGATCTCTTCTAAACAGACGCTTCACAAAAAGTATAGATTTGCAGAGGATTTTGAACTGATTCGAGGGTAAGTTATGTAAAAATAACAGTTCTTCTGCCTGCAATCTTCAATGAAAGATAGACCTTTGATATTAATGTTCGGAAAGTTATCGAATTTCACCGGGCTCGTGATGGTTGTGATAAGTGGCGTGCCAGCTTTCCTTCTTCAAGAAATAATAAGCTTTCAGCTTATGAAATCAGACATCAAGTGAATTTTCCACTATTCACTAATTACTTGAAATGTTAGCCTTCGTAATTGCTTGTATATAGCGATTACATTTGTACAAAATCTTACGAACGCACATTTTTTGTTCCACGCAACAAATTGACTCTTCTCCCTTGTTTTTGAGAACTCCGCATTTTAATTTATCCTAACTTTTGTTTATAAAATGTAATTTATAGAGTAACTTCGAATATTACTACTACTAGAACTACTGCATTTATTCCTTTACTCTATTTTTCAGTAGTGTCGATAATTTTTTAAGGTACTGTAAAATTTTAAAAAACGGAATCTATTTATAATTGGGAGAATTCGATCGAATTTTTTTAAAAATTAAGTGTTTTTATTCGAAGGTTTGAAGGGGTTGATAATAAAGAATTAAACTCTGTCAAAGTGATCTAAATAGGTTATGTTTGGAAGCTTTTTCAAATTATTGTTGAATGTCGATTTGTTCATAAGCTTTTATAAGTTTTAGAAGAACATGATAAATGTAAGTGTTAAATAATAGAAGCCTATAAATGTGAAACTTCTAATGTAAGAAACAAAAAAGTGTAAATTAAATTTTGTTTAAATTGACCTTAGAAAATCGGTCAAACTTTTCGTGCCGTGCTATTTACCGTAAATTTTACAGTATCTGACTATCTGCCACTACAAAAATGAATGATCATTAGTAATTTCATACTGCGATCCCTAAACTAGATTCGTAAAAGATGTTTTGATTATTTCTTTTCTACTGACTATAAGCTGTGGTCACTAATTTTAGTTCTCCCACTCTGATTTATTATCGGGAAACAATTTGAACTTTTTACATACCTGGTGTAACGCAAAGTTAAATTGTTAACTTTGCCTCAAGCGAACGTCAGTTTTATGTTTTTGTGACATTAGTGTATCTGGAGGCAAAGAGATTAATTAAGTAGCTACGTTCATTCGATTGGTAAGTAGCTGGAGAAATATTGATACCTTCCAGCGATTACTGTTACATTTGTGATACAAAATTGAAACAACGTCTTGTAACTGAAAAAGTTTTATATTTTTTTGAAGTGACAGAGTATTCCGAAAGAGTATTAATAATTCCATTCTTAGCCTTAAGTTATTCGATAATTAATAATAAATAATTATGAGATAGTTACTTATAAGTTGTTAAATAAACTATGAAGTTATTAAATGAAAGTTCCAAGTTACTGGTTAGTGAGTTTATTAAAAACTGTGGTTAGAAAAAAACTGGTATAATTAGTTAGGTTTACAGTCTGTAAATCTAACGGTTACATAAAATTTATATAGATTTTTTTTAAATTGATATGGTAAGTAAGTGGAAACTTGTGGTTACCTCCGTTATCAGTCTTAATTTTTTGAATAGACCCTGATGAATCATTTTTTCATTCCTAGAGCCTTACTTGATCTTAATATTTTCAGATCGGGTTATGAGAGAGGACCTAAATTGACGTATCAGGATGCAAAATTTTGATGATCTTGACATCGAGGGGAGAAATCCCACTCATAAATCTGAAGAGGATAGAGAAAAGGTAACATTTCTGAAGAATTAGTTAATTAATTTACTAAGGATTGATTTATCCTTAAAGCACTCTATTATTAAATCAAAGTATATCAATCTAACACTATTGTCTAGCGAAAAAACATACTTGTATGCTAAAATACAATAAATGTTTCTATGTACTTGTTGTTAAGACCCTATAATATTTTAGTTTTAAGAAGCAATATTTCAACACTATTTGCAGGTGATTTTGATAAAATGCAAGCCTGAAAAATAACTTTAAGCTAATTTCAAAAAGCTTCATTTATCAAAGTAGGAATTCTCTTTTTAGGAATGAAAATTTATTTAGAAAGGAATTTGCGACTACTTTTACATCATTTTTTATTGAAAACGGAAAATCAATGTCGATATACATTTTTTTTTACTGAACGGTTGAATTCGGTCAGTGTAATTTTATATGTGAGTGAAATAGATTATTTTTTATCTGGTGAATAAGTGACACAGATCATGGACGACTCATTTAGTCAGGCAACAAATAATTTCACCATTCTCCAGTAAGTTGTGGAAACGTTGACCACCAGTTGGCATTATTTGATATTTGATATTGAAACCTTTATTTATTTTTTTAGATTTATAGAAATTAATTTTGGTAGGAGATAAGTTATGGTCCTGATTTGCCAGGCAACGTTTCAATTTTTGTATTTTACGGACAGAAATTTACTGCTTTCATTTTTAAGAGAACGTACCTTGGTTTTTTTTTTCTAGATCAAGTGAAAGTATTCTTTTTTATTGAACCGAATTTTTTTCAAATAAAATATATTTTTCGGAAAGGAATAATTTATTATTTAGGATTAATTCAGCTTTTATATAGAATATTAAAATTAAAATCTGATGTACTGAAAATACCTGAAGATGATCCGATTCTTTAGTTATTAATTTTTCTTTATTAATCAGACTGTAACAGATGTTACCTTATTTCAATTTAATCAATAGGCAGAGTTGACAAACATCCTTTTATATTTAAAATTCTAAAACTTGTAACCTTCCTTAACATGGTGAATAGCATTCCTAATAACTTAAAGATTCAATAGCAATACTCTAAAACTCTCGATTGGAACACGAAGTACCGTAACGCGCTTTTAACACTCTTCCTTTCAGAAAACGAAAATCTTGCACAGTCTCATATTATTTTATGCTTCTATTTTCTGCAGGAAGAACATGATCGAAAACGGTTAATGAGAACGAGTGTGACAGCAGAGGATGGAACCTTGAGGCCAGTCTACTCAGAAACAGAAGATGGTGACATATGGTGTCACATATGTAATGTCGCCCTTTTCGGAGCCCACAAACTACTCAGCCACAACATCTGTAACCGGCACAAAATTAAATTAGATGAGTGGCCCTACCCGGTTTTGTTGTGGTCGAAAAGGTCGGACATTGTGAATAAAAATGTGGGTCAGCCTCCACCGGGTTCGAATCCTTTAGCACCTGGAGAGCCAATTCCACCAGGTATGGAGGATCAGATTTCCAGGAACACAACCATCCAGGTTAGCCTGGATCGACACAGAAGTTCTCCTCTTGTTGGCTTAGAATATCTACTGGAGTTGGTTGATAACGATTCTTGTGAGCCAAGTTACACTTGTGTACTTTGTGATAAACGTGGAGATCCGCGAACTGTAATGGCCCACATCACCAGTTACAATCATCGGATCGCGTATTTGAACAGGAACTTTCCTACGATTTCGCGAGCGATTACGGAATTGCCTCGTACACCGAATTATAAGCGTGGAGCCAATGAAATTTCGGTGTTAGTTGCAAAGAAAATTGAAGAACACTTTGGAAGATTACAACCACAGTTGGTGGAGAAGAATCAATTTGAGAAGAACAAGATGCAATACATCAAACGAGTGTACCAAGATTTTCACTTTAGGTAAGTCCACCTTTCTCTCTTTCATTTTTTTCTATTTTTGATTAATCATCTTTGGTGAATGCGGGATGATTATTGTATTGGTAGATAAATGCGGTTGTTGTTTCAATGAATTTTTTATTTATCGTGGTCGTTTCCTACGTACAGGGAAACGCCAGACTTTACGTTAATGGAAATTTACGATGTGCGATGGGTGACGAATTTTGAAGAGAAGATGGCTGAAGTGATGAATGAAGCTAAGAAAGGTGAGTATTTCGGTAACGTGAGATATATTGTTGTTTCGTGAGAATTTTCATGGTGTTAATTTGTGGAAAATATATTTTTTGTGAAGAATTACCACCAATCGAAGATATAAAAGAAGATGTGAAGGAAGAAAAGGGGAAAGAGAGAGACCGGGAGAGAGATAGAGATAAGGATAGAGAGAAAGAAAAAGAGAAGAGGAGAGACAGTTACAGGGATGAGAAAGAATCTTCATCCAAGAGAAAAGATGTCAAGGAGTCCAAGGATTCGAAATCGTAAGTAAAAAAGTTAAATTTTAAAAATATTTTACACGTACTGTTTATATTTTTTTTTATCAGAGTTCCTTTTTGTTACGTTGTTCTATTTGAATTGCCTTAACAAATTTTATGGTATTTGTAATGCTTCCAAATTTAAATTTAGAATTTGTATATAAGTCTTTCACATTTTTACTTTTTTTATAGTACGTTGCTTTCTAATTTGAATACATACTTGAATTTACTTATGAACGTGGATATTTTTCATCTTTTTCTTCGCTCTTCTTATACATTTTCTGTTTACAATTACATATCTTAAATTTCTTGTATCTTTTGAAAAATCTTGTTAAAAAATAAAATATAATTATTATCTAATCATTTTTTCAAGTTCACACTTTAAAAAAAACTATAATATTTATTTTTTCTCAATAAAGTTTTGAATTTTTCAATTCTTTAAATTATTCTGAAATTACTCATCTATCTTTTCTATTTTTCTCCATCATCATCCAAATACTGAACCCACGATTTTTATTCTAGGACCCACAAAATTCGTGTTTTAACCAAGGACAAGGTAAACAAAAAAGTCGAGAAGTCTCCAAAAGAAAAAAACTCAGGGAAGAAACCAGATGATTTAAAATCGTTATCGTCCCTATCAAGTATTTCTAGCAGTCCTTCTCCTGTACGATCACCTCGCTCTAAATCTCGTTCGAGAAGTCGCGGTAGAAAAACGGTCTATCCAGAAAGAAATTACAGATCGCGTCGTGTCCGGCATTCTCGCGATCGGTCTCGTTCCGTAGAATTAGTAAAAGAACGCGATAAGTGGGATAAGTATAAAGAACAAATTCGCCGTGCCGAAGAAACCTTCGAAAGAGCCCTGAAATTCCACGAGAAAAATCCCGAAAAGCATCCCTCCTATCCCGACGAGTGGAAGAAATTCTGGAACCGAAGATACAAGGAACTCCAATCCGAGGGTAAAGATCCAAGTAAACATGACTTCAAACCCGAGTGGATTGAGTTTTGGAACAAGCGAATGCGCGAACTCCACAACGAGCAAGTGGAACAACGAAAAGAGGAAATTCGAAAGAGATTAGAACTTCCGGAGGAGAAACCACCAGAGAAACATTCCACCTCTTCATCCGCTTCCAGGAAAAAGGAAAAGGAAAGGTCGCCAACTCCTAAACGTAGACACCAAGAAAGCGATGATGAAGTTGAATATGTGGGAACGAAATTACTCAAACCTGAATTCCACGTAGATCGTCATGAAATTCGGGAAAGAGCAAGAGAGAGGGAAAGGGAGAGAGAAAGAGAGAGAGATCGTGAACGGGAAAGAGAGCGAGAACGTGCAAGGGATCGAGAACGGGAAAGAGAGAGAGAAAGGGAGAGAGAAAGGGAAAGAGAATTGGATAGAGAATTGGATAGAGAAAGAGACTATTATATTCCCTATTCTAGGGGACGAGGATACAGACCACCACCTCCTCCTCTTGCCTACTACGGTCCTCCAAGAATCGCAACTTCCCGTCCAAGATACCACGCGACTCCATATCCAGTCTCTGAAAAATCTCCTAGTCCCGTTGCCGATGAAATCTTAAGCGAAGACCTTGAAATAGTAGGACTTCTTAGACTCCTAACAGCTCTAGAAGGACAATTAGGCTCCCTGGGTCCCAAGATTGTTTCGCTGCTCTCGAAAGCCTTGGCAGCAGAGAAAGTAAAACCGAACTCCGCTGAAGAATTGCTCTATGATGAGAACGTCAGCGTTATGTTTGAAACCGTCAAGGAGAAACTGAAGGGACAGCTCTTTGCTGGAATGATAGAAAAGATGGCGATCGCACCTACAAAAACTGCGATACAGAATATTGCCCAGCTTCTACATAAGGCAACGGAAAATAA
Organism: Synergus itoensis; assembly: GCA_904066005.1. Taxonomy (NCBI): domain Eukaryota; kingdom Metazoa; phylum Arthropoda; class Insecta; order Hymenoptera; family Cynipidae; genus Synergus; species Synergus itoensis. The sequence goes on from CAJFCP010000098.1 coordinate 1,495,258, forward strand.
GAAGAAGATGGAAGAGGAACAAAAGAAGCAGAAGGAACTTCTTGAGCTCTCAAAGTCCATGAATATATTTAACAGACCCACATACCCCAGGGTTGTTGAGGTTAATTCTAAGATTCCAAAGTCTGAACCAGTTACTGTTCCTGGAGTCGGAACTGTTGATAAAGTCGCAATTGCTCAGCAAATTGCAGCAGCTCTGGTAGCTCAGGGTAGATCAAACGTTTCGCAAGATGAATTAGAAACTTTGATAAACGCTGTTGTTGGAATGGCAGAAGCTTCTAAGCAAACTAATAAACCTGTAACTACTGCTGATTTCGTTAAAGGTTTAACTGGTGGAGCAAGTCCTCTTACTTCTGGAAGTGAACAAACACCGCCTCCTGATGCTCCTAGTCCTCCTCCGATTGCTAAAAAACCGGAAACTTCGGTGGAGTCTCGTGCGAAGCAGATGGAGAGTTTATCAGATGAGGATCTCAAATCATTGTTGCAAAATTTCAAGGAATTGGGAACCGAGGAACAGCACGGGCTTATCAATTTCTTGAAGAAGCTTGAAGCTACCGATCTAGCCAGGGTTGAAAAGCTTAGAGCTTACGTGAATTTGGGGACATCATCAGGGTCTGCTAAACAGAAAAGTCCATCACCTGAGGTGGTCGAAACTACGAAACCTAGAAAGAGCGTTTCGCCTTTTTCTACCCGAAAGGGTAACCAGAATCCTTCTGACGATGAAAACAAGTGGAAACCTAAGTTGGATATGTTCGCAGAAGAAGATCAAGAAAAGAAGAATGAGGAGAAGCAAAAGAAGCTTGAATTTTCTGATGATGATGATGATTATACTTTCGAGGATATTTACAAAGCGGCGGATAAGAATGTCAACGATAATCAGAAAGCCAGTAAAGGTTCGCGGTCTTATTCCAGGTCGAGGTCTAGGTCGATGTCTCCTAAATCGTGGTCGCATTCCCGTTCAAAATCGCGATCGAGGTCGCCTATGAAAGCTAAAGAACCTACGAAGAATAGCGATCCGAATGCGATTTTGAATGAAACAAAGCGGCTGATTGCAAATATCATGGGCGATTTGCCGAATAAATATACTTCACACATGGTTCCAGCTTCTTCGAGTAATAATGATGCACAGACCTCTCATTCTGAGGGGATGAAAAACAACTCGGATGGGGATAATTCGAATTCTTATAATCAGAATTACGGAAGGACTTTGACTCAGGTCAATACTTCGGGGCCTTCTCTTCAGCATCCTCCACAGCAGACAAATTATCCGCCTCCGATGAATCAGTTTCAGAATTACCCACCCCAGACTCAAATGTTCAACTCGAATCAAGGTTATATGAACAATGGCTATAATTATAACCAGGGATTTCCTCCTAATCAGGGACCGCCATCTTTCGGTGGAGGTCCACCTAGTCAGTATCAACAACAGCCTTATGGTCAGTCACAATTTTCGGGACCTCCAGGGATGGGACAGCCCCAAGGTTATTCTCAACAATATGGAAACTATCAACAACAACAGCGATTTTATTAGTTTCTATATTGAGCTGGTCTTGAGCTGAACGGGCTGTGAACGTTCCTTTGGGATTTTGCAAATCGAATCTTCTGTCAAGTATTTGAGGAATTTGGTAATAAAATAAGGGAGATTTTATGCAGATTTTAAGGGTAATTATCAAGTTTTATTCGTTGATGTTTATTTTTTTTAAACATTACTCGCGTCATTTAAATTATAATTAAGTTCTGAAAGTAATTATTAACACAATATTTTTCTTTAAATTATTTATTTACAACAATTAATGTTTACAAACATGTCGTATGAAACATAGAAATTGGAATATTTTTCCTAATTTTTTGGGATAAAAACCTGATCATTATTTGACAAGATTCGATTGGCAAAACTCGATACTGTCGTAAAAACTATTTCTGTTTCACTTCCAAATTAAAAAAGAATAACTTTTAAGAAATCGCGATTCCTTCATCGGAAAACTTTACCCTCTTTAATTAGTCAAGAAATTCGAGGCGTTTTGTACGTTTCTTACTTGATTAGAAGATTGAAACATAATTGTAAGATTTCAAAAGTAAGTTCCAGCCATTCGAGTATGCGTGCATATAATTCTGAAATGAAAGGAAGAGTGTTTTTTGAATTCAGTGTAATTTTGATTGAATTTACAGAGAGTGGGTTAAGAATTTTGTCCATGGTATATATATATAAATTTTATTTAGTTACGCCGTCTCTGTTTTTAAAATGAATAACTGTTTGGAACTCATAGATATTGTTTAATTCATTCGGAGGACACTTATTTTTTCAATTTTTCTCTTTAGTTTTGAGTGCATTTAGAATACTTTTTGTTTAGCGAGTAAAAATAATTCATAAAATGCAATCAATGCCAATTTATTGCAGTGGTAATTTAGAATTATTTGATTGACAAAATAAATAAATGTAAGAATTTGGCTACAAATTAGATTATCATAAATCGTTTCGTAATTTGTAAGTGAATTTAACGAAGAGTAAAAATTAAATTTTCAGCAATTATTTCACAATTACTTGTTATCAAAGGAGGTCATCAATTAATGCTTTTACGAAATTTCTAATTTTATACTTTTGGGATTTTGTCTTTTGGAAACTGATCATATGTATTTAGAAAAAATATATAACCAATTCTATAAATTAAAAGTTCATTTTTTACAGCTTTTTATTTCGATTCTTTTTCCAAGTGTTTATTTTTTGTTTATATTTGAATATTGGCCATTAGAATCTTATGTATGTAATATAATATTATATCTTAAATTGTATGGATTTGAGTTGAATGCTTCGTTCTTTTAGATTCTCATCAAAGAATGTATTAGATTTTTTAAAAAATAAAGTTCTGAACGTCAGAAGTATTCAGCTTCATTTATTTTCAAAGCATTTCTTTAGTATCTTTGATCTAGAAATAGAAAAGAAATCGAAAGAGTAAACTTAGAATTAAGAAATTCTCATATTTATAGTGAAATTGAGTTAAAATTACGTGTAATGAATACTTATATTGAAATTTGCAATTATTTTTTAATTAATTAGTTTTAACATTTAAATATAATCTCATTATTTTATTTTAATAATAAAATTAACTTTCCATGAAACTAGGCAAAAACTCGGGTTTTTTGCTAATATTTTCAGAACCCGACTGCGAAATCTGATGAAACTGGAGAAGAAACCCGGAGCTTGTACAACGATTCCCAGAAGGATTTTCATATATTCAAAATTTGCTTAAAATAATTATACGATTTTTTAAAGAATGTTTCGAAACGATAAAAATAAAAAATAAACATATGGTAACAAAATTAGACTTATTTTCCTCTATTCATTTTTAAAATTATATTTCGGAAATTGGACATTTTTACAGTATCGATTTAAAGCTTCTAACATCTAATAACTTTTTTTAAATTAATTTCCCAAAGAATTCACAAAAATTTAAAAATCTATAACTAATTTCTTCACATGAAATAATCAAACATTTAAAGTTGTGCTACTAATTTTACCTCAATGCCAAATTTGATTTTTGCGTGTCATACAATTTCAAGCAGTAAGTATTAATTTATCATCTACCATTAACATAAGATTTTTTTTATTAGTGAAGCGCTTCTTTTTTCTTTGCATCACTTTTAAAAATAATCTCGATTTTTTATTAATAAGAACTTGCAAATCTTTCCGAAATTTCACTCTTATTCCCAGAAAAGAAAGAAGTAAAATACTCATCTCTTAATATCACTTTTAAGTTTATTACAGCAGTTACGTTGGTTGAGACCAAACATCTAAGCATTGCATAATGACTAGAAAGTTAATAATTCAGTCTAAATAACCTTTCGCCATCCGATTCCCTTTCGATTCATCGAATTATCACAAATAATATCTACCAACTCAAAACTCGAGTATCCGTTCATATTTACAAAAGAGTCTCATTCTTTAATGAAAGAAGGGCAAAGAACTGTGCTAACTATTTGGGCACTAATCCCCTAGTCTTTGGATAGATTTGAGCTGACATTTGTTGGTAAACTGGCGCAGGAATCTGTTGCATCTTTCCAACGCTCTTAGGCCGCATCCTTGCCGATTGAAGACGAGTTTTGGGTCTCAATCTTACATTCGAAGCGTCGACATCAATGTCCCCTTCGTCTCTTAAAGCTTCTTCTAAAACTGCTTGAATAGTTGGAGCGATGGCCGGTCCTTGATAATCCAAAGTAGTTCTCGCTGGCATATCAAGTTCCAAATTCAGAATATTCTCCCCAGCGTAACGATGACCTCTTCCCATAGCTGAAGCAATTTTTGCATACTCAGAAACTGGTCTCCTTGCTCCAGGAACTGAAATCGGCCGCTTGATTAATTCCACACTCGAAGGTTCTGGATCTTTCAAAACCCAACAATCATCATCTTCATCAAACCGAACTCTTGACAAGATCTTGTGCTTTTCCTCAACTGGTATAAAGTTGTCAATTATGAGGTACTTTAACTTCAATTCCTTCATTAACTCATGCTGGGTTTGTTCCAATTCTCTTCTGTCTCTATTGTATTCATTCGTAACATCATCTAAATCCTGTTTTAAACCTTGCAACTTAGCAAAACATTTTCTCAATTTCCTGGACTTAACATCCACTTCTTGCTGAAGAGTCGTGTAGGTCTCTTTCACTCCCATTGTTGTTAATTCTTGATCCTCAAGTTTCTGCTGCATCTCAACCTCCCGCTTTTTCCTCTCAGCAATCTCTGCAGCTCTTTGCTCCAGTGCCTTCTGTTGCTCATTTGTGTGATCAATAATATTTTTCCCACCACAGAGCATCTTGCTTTCCAAATCTTTAATCCTCTGAATTAAATGTTCAGCTTCCTGCTTCTCAGCCTTCAGCTGCTCGGCTATCAACTTCTTATCTGCTTCTGAAGTCTTGTTATCATCCCTGCTATCCTCTGTCTCGGATTCGGAATCCGCATCATCTTCTTTTTTCCTCTTTGATTTCTTCTTCTTCTTCGGCACGGTTCCTTTCTGCAAGAGCTTCTCTTTCAAACGACTAATCTCTTCTTGGTATTGTCTCAAAAGCGCATCTTTGGCATCCTCGTTTATTCTCGGCTTGTTCTTGATATTCTTAGCACGATTTGCGTATCGCAAAGTTGTTAAAGTCTCGTCATAATTGTAACTAGCGGGTCCAATATTCGCAACCATGATCGTTTTCGAGTTTCCGCCCAGGGAATCCTGAAGAAGTCGAGTTAGTTTCGAATCCCTATAAGGTACGTGAGTTGTTTTACCGTCGACTAGAGCAGAAATCACATTTCCAAGAGCTGATAAACTCAGATTTATCTTACTGGCTTCTTTCAACCTTTCGCCTGATGATCCGGTTTTGCTCTGTCTTTCGCTTCCAGCCAAATCCACTAAATTCAGACGACCTACTCTAATTCCGCCGCTGTCTCCCATCGAGCCCATTTCTATTGTGATCATGAAAATCGCGTGTGATCTTGAACTGTGTTCGTTCATATTAGTAGCACCGATCGTTCTGTTTTGATTTCCAGCGTTCATGAGATACTGGATTTCGGCAGCACTTTTGCAAACGGCAGAAGAGAGATCTTTCACGAAAACTCCAGTGTCTGGTCGCTCTTTCAATTCAAATCTTAGACTCTGATCGGAATGTAGTAAGTCCCTGATTTCTTCCTGGTAGATTTCTAAGTAACTCGCCCTGACAAGGTATTGCATGTTTTCTGATCTGCTTATGTGACTGAAGATGTGCTCGAAAGAACGAGGGATTATTCCCCGCTTTTTTGAGTCGTTTTTTGTCCCTTCCATTGTGTATGTTTTTCCAGTTCCTGTTTGTCCATAGGCGAAAATCGTGCCATTGAAACCATCGAGGACGGAAGATACCAAAGGTCTGACAGTTTCTTCGTAAAGTTCCTGTTGATTTGAGTGCCAGTCGTAGACAGCATCGAAGGTAAAAACCTTGACATTATCGCGAGAAAGATCCTCTCGAGGATTTCGAATTTCAACGACTCCTCGGGATGGAATGACATCTACGACACGGGAAAATCCTCGGTTGCTTTCCTTCTCGTCCATCGGCCTGCAACGAACTACAACCTGGACGCACTGGATTCCTCCATCTGAAGATATTATCGACCTGGAGGCCCTCTTCTTAGAGGACTTCAATTGGTTGTCACTTTTCTCCATGGTGGTCACTATGGAAACGTTATCTCCCTGAAAATAATAATTTTAACAGGTTTAGAAAATGATTTAGATTTATGATTACAAATGTATTTATCGTTATTTTGAAATAAATAAATTGAATGTATTATGTATTCAATCTTTTATAAAGATTAATTTTTAGAACCTGCGACTCTTGAAAATTGTAACAAAGGAATATTTTGCCAGATTAATATAGATTTTTCAAATAGTTTTAGGAACTATTATAATTTTTCTAATTTAAAAATTAACTCTTATTAGTTTTGGGATAAAAGATAGTTCAAGATTTTTATCAAAACTTTGCAATGGCATAAAACCAAGAAAATGAAATTTAAATGAAATTAATATAATAGAATAAACAATAATTCATAAAACGAAAATAATAATTAGGCCACTTGAGAGGAAACAGAAGGTTGTCGATCCAAATAAACAATCATAAAAGAAACAAAATAGAAATGGAAAGAACATAATAAAGTTGAACTTAAACGTAAATTGTATAAAATTGATATTTTTAAATATAAAGACCATAAAATTCTATTATTCTCGTAATCACAGTGAAAATCAGCCTCGATTTGTATGTAAAGTAAATGAAAATGTCTACACCTTGATGATTATTTTGACAATCTGATGTAGAATTTAGAAATTCCATAGAAAATATTTAATGTAAGTAATATATTATTTGAGATCTGTATTTTAATTTCATAGTAAAAAATTATGTTGATGCTCCACTTTAAAGATATAAATTTTCAAATATATTTCATTATTTGGATTATAAAAAAGCAACTTATTAATACTCGATGTTAAAGCTCTAAATTTGTACGTTTAACAAAGTAATATGCTAGTTGTGAATCAATAAAAAAGGAATATTAATCAGACGACTAAATGACTCATAAAATAAATCTAAAATCTTCTTACGTGCTATGAAATCACCAAATTTTCACCAGACCATCAAAGCACCAACTTTAAAAACTGTTTCCTCGCAAAAGTGAAATTGTCATACGTTTTTTAAAAATGATAAATAAAAATAGACGAAAGAAAGTGACATTTCTAATTTAAAAACCGGTGCGAAATACTTGTAAAAAAACTGATGTTTCACGTCGAAATCGAGGTTGTGTTACTGGATGTACGAGTTCCTTTCAAAAACCCGACATTCACAGATCTTAGCTTTGTCAAGTAAAGAATCCGGAACGCCTCATACACTAGAGAAGATGATTATTTGCCGTGCCTGGTGGTTACCCTCCTCCGCAAGGTATTGGTATTGATCCATTGTTTGGCTTCAGAACGTCTTTGCGTTGTCAACACGCAACTCTTGTCTCTCCCTTTTGCCGTTGTTTCCTATCGATTTTTTGGAATCAAACACGATAACCTTACTACAGTGTCTCACCAATTAAATCAAACTTTTTAATGGGCAAGAATCACGAAATCAAGTAGTTTATTCACAAAAATCAGACCACCGCATTTTGACAGAACGGAAAAACATTCACGAGTATGCGCAATGAAGGTCGCAGTATCTGCGTTTCCTATATGCATTTCGATATATCTCGAATTTTTAGCGCAAAAATTCAAATTCGTATTAATTTTTATTTAAACTTCGTCGATTTAGGACCATTTTTTTTAATATTATTCACGATTGAACAAGTTTAAATAAAAGGATTATAAGTTTAAATAATTAAAACTTAACTTTTCATTAAATTTAAAGCTTTTATTTTGTGTATTTTGGACAAATTTATGCTTTACATTGAATAAAGTAGTTGAGCTTAAACCGGAAGTGAAACGTCACGAGTTTACAAACTCTGTCGCTAACTTCAGGTTATGCAAGTCACTCTTCTACAATTGCTATACATATGTACTTTCCACAATCTTTAGGGTATTTTCGATTTAATTAATTCTTAATTAACGAATGAATGCATGGAAAGTGATTAGTTTTTCTGGTGCTACTCTCAATAAGGTAACATATCTGAGTAATAGTAGATCTTGTAATTTAAAATTTCACCCAAATTTTCACCGTTTTCACAATGCATTTTGGAGCATTTCATTGAGATTTGTAATGAACATTTCGGAGTCTGTCATTTTAATTATATAGTTATCTTATTTTGATTACAATGTACAATGCATGTTATTTGAAGACGGAATGTATAGGTTTTAAATCGTGTTGAATATATTAATTGAAACAATCACTATTTTTGAGGTTAGGTTATGAGCTCTTGGTGCATGCTCTTTATATCGAGGATGTCGAGACTAAATGTGATAAAATATATTGATTATAATGCAGTTATAAAAATTCAATTAAAGATAAATGAAAAAAATGTAAATTTATGACTGGTTAACTTCAAACAAATGCAAGTTTTCTATTTTTTTAAATGATTTTTATACTGCATTTTTGGATTGCAAAATATAATTTCTGAAACCAATTTCTTTTTCTAATCGCATTGTTATTAATCTTTTATTATTATCTTTTATTTCAGGAAAAATGAAATTGTGGCTGGTTGTACTTCATATAGTTTTAGTAGGAACGAATCTTTGGGTTACTGCACATTTCCACGAAGAACATCCTGAAGACAATGAATTTGCTGAATTCGAGGATTTCGAAGAAGAGAAAACAAATGCTCGAGTCCAAGAGCAGCAAGAAGAAGAAGATGATGAGTTCGTTGAAATAGATAAGGACCAGAATTTTGACGAGGAAAACGTTTTAGTAGAAGATGGAGATAGCGAATTCGATCACTTTCAAGTGCGTAATGTTAAAATATCTTGAAAACAAAAGAAACATTTATTTATTTAGGAAAAGCATTCCTTCACTTATTTCTCATATTTTTTTATGATTACTATTTATAGGATGAGGAAGAATTTGAAGGTTTGGACGTAGCAGGAGGAAATGCGGGAGCAAAACCTGACGAGCCTTCTACTCTGACAATCACCAAAGTTCCCTTGCATTTGCGCGCAAGGTGGGACAGTTTTTACTTAGAAATTTTAATGATTGCCGGGCTGGTAGTTTACTTTATAAACTATATTGCTGGCCGATCTAAAAATTGCCGTATCGCTGAATCCTGGTTCAATGACCACAATCAGCTTTTCAGCGAGAATTTCTCTCTGGTCGGTGACACTGGAAAGACAGGTGAAGAAGCTTCCGATAATGGCGCAGTCGTGAAGGAAAGTGAATCCCAGTACAGTCTTTATTGTTCTGGTAGAGTGGGATGCGATGCAATGCTGATAGAACTTAAATTATTGAAACGCCAGGACTTGGTAGCAGTTTTGGCACAAATGGTGCGACCACAAAACGATCAAGCGCACATTAGAATCGATCTTTCGAAAGACGAGACTGATAATTTTATCTTGGTAGTCGCTGCTAAGAAAACTGCTATGCATTTGGCGAGAGATATGGGAGACATTAGTGTTTACTGCCCTGAAAAGAGACCCGGTGAAAAATTCGGTTTACCTTCGGGCTTTTTTGTCATGTCAGAAATCCCAGAAGCGACTTCTGCGATTTTAGACACGAGGGTTATCCAGGCATTTACGAAATACTCACAGTTCATTGATTACGTTCATATCAGTGATCAGTTCAGCGGACCTAAACAACAAGAGTAAGTTGAGTTTTATTAATTTTAATTAATTAATATTGTCTGAAATATATCAAATAAAATAACTTGTTAGGTTGCCCTTTAGTGATAACACTGTTCTTTTTTTTTTTTTTGCTTCAGAGATTCTAGTCAGCTCACTATGCCCGAAGTAAAAAGGGTGCTTATGGTGGGCCTAAATATTAGCATTAAGGGCCGCATTCAAAGTGCGGAAATGCAAGAGAAAATGAGGCCTTTACTCCAGTTAACGTTTTATTTGCTGGATAAACTGCGCCGATTCAAACTCTCTAAAGAGGTTTGTATTAATTTAATTGTGAAGTAATTAAATATAGAGGAAGTTTTACAAGAATGGAAAGAATAAATCATCTTTTTTTTTTTTTTCAATAGGGAAGAGCTAAGAGCGACAAAAATCGTCAGCGAGTAGAAGAGGCTTTTCTAAAGACGACGCACGCTGCGCGAGCGGAGGCTGCTGCCCAACGTCGAGAGGAACGTCGAAGGCAGGAAAAGGAACGAATTCTCCAAGAAGAAGATCCTGACAAGCAGAGAAAGTGGGAAGAAAAGGAACAAAAAAGACTCGCTAAAAAACGAGCGCCCAGGATGAAGCAACTTAAAGTCAAAGCTTTGTGACCCCGTAAAGAAAACGAAAAGGTCGAAAAAGTGAAAGACACGCGAGAACCCTAACAGACATTGAGAAGCAAAAGTAAAGTAAGAAATTTAATGAAATTAAAAACTAAAAATTACAAGATCGATTATGAATCCTGATCAGTAGTTTATCTAAACTAATATACCGAATTATCTCTCGCTTCTGATCTTAAAAAGTTAATAGAACGCGATTTATTTTACGAATATCCATTGACTCAGAAAAATATCTTCGCTGCCAACTTAGTGATCACTCGTTTTATAAATAACGAAAAGTCTGAAACATTCAATGGTCTCATGTAAAAATTTATTAGCAGCATTGTTTAATACATAATGTGTGTGATTTATATAAGAGAGAGTTTTAAAAAATAGTTTCTTTTTAACATAATTTACGCAGTAAATGCGTGGAATTCATTGTGATTCCTCTGTGATTTCATAATTCTCTTTGTTTTCTTTCTTTATTGAAGAGATAATTCACACTCGGTTGTAGTACCGAGTACTCATTATAATCAAGCGATCTTACCATTTAAAATTAGATTTATCTCACTCTCTTCCATTTTCACACTCAATTTATCTACGCACCTTCGACGTAGGTAAACTTTCAGTAAAAAGCATAATAATTTATTGTATATAAAACTTTCCAGAGAAATATATACACATTCAGCGGAAGTCATACAAAAATTGAGTATTAGTCCTTTTACTATTATTTTGGTTTATTGGTTTTTTAGTAAAGGTACAAAATTAAATTTAAACTTAAAATAAACCCCTTATCCTCGAGCACCTTTCGAATAATAGCCTGTGTAATCTCTAGAGTTCGTTCTTCCCTCTAAAAGAATTGCATTGCGTTGAATCACAGTTTTCGAAAAAAGAAAATCACTATAAGATACAAAATCGGTAATTACAATATTCATACCGCTCGGGCCAGGTTTGTTTTTATTTATCCAAGGAAGAGAAACTTCTCGACATTTATTAGCTAAATCTCTATGTAAGCTACCACAAACATGTCTTATAACATAAGAAGTGTTTGGAGTTAACAAACATTGAGAAACGAAACCCATATTGGGGGATTTTGATTTAATCATTCGGTCTAAAAATTCAATCAATTCTTCCGAATTGGTCGTATCAGGCCAAGGCGTGGGCCACAGACCGCTGGGCCATAAATCCATGTAATTTCTGGCAGCGATATTTCTGTAGATAACGAGAACTTGATATTTTTCTGATGCGAGCCATTGCAGGGAAATGTGATCGAGTCGATTGTAAACTGGACAAAGTTTCATTCTGAAAATGGTTTTTATTTTTGTGATTAGCTGCTGATGATGAGGATCTGCGAAGGAGTAGAAATGTTGAAAGTCTAGGATTACGACTTCGTAGGGATGAATTGAAAGCCATTCTGCAATTTGTTGAAGAATTACACTGACTTCGGAACCGTAGAGACCGTGGAGGACGTAAATTGAATCGCTGTTTGGTTTTGTGGCGAGTCGAAAATCAATGTACCTTATTCCTCCATTTAATTGCTTTTTGACGGTGTCGTATTGAGTTACGGACCAGTTGAAGATGATGGGCTTGGAGAGGATGGACAAATATCGACCCAGGAATTGAATTATGGCTGATTCGTCTGGTCCCACGTCATTAAATCTCTCAATTGTGTAAGTTGTTGTATTGTGAGAACCTGCAAGATGAAAATAAATTTAATATAGAATTTTGTAAAGAAATCCTTCCAATTGACGATCGCGAGCAAAAATATTCAATCGGATGACCGTCAAGTGCTACTGACTTATTGTAGAAGTATCAAGTCGAATCGTTTTTGCCTAAAATCATTATTTTCTAGCCTTATTCTTGAATTTTGAAGCTTTTGGTGTTTTTCGACTTCTGGATGAAGATCTACTGATCCTGCTGATGGAGGAAAAAGCTAATATGGAAAAATTGGAAAAGATCTTATCTAAGAAATATTAGGTACTAGTAAAGTAAAAAACTGTTGAATTTGGTAAAAATACTTTTTAATGTCTCAATCGAAAATCCAACTCATTTGGAACCAATCCTAACTCAATAAGACTTAAAAATTCTTCAAGAATAACCGAATTCGAATGGACAGTTTTCAGATCTGATGAGAGCTAGAAGGATGCAGAGAAAAAATGACCCCTGAATAGTTCCTGGTCTACGACGAAGATAATCTCCAGAAACTTGTCTGAAGAAGTAATGTTGCCATCCCTACGACGTGGGAGAGCCGTGAATGTAAGTCAGTTTTTAAATTTTTTCAGTTCCAAAAGATACTAGGGATAAATGGTCTAAAATGGCAATGGAACAGTCATTCTTAGGACTTTTCAAATGCTTCTATTTTTATAATAGATTTCCGGATTGAAATTAAATATTAATATGGGATTGTTCAGTAACGTACAAGTCTATAATAACAAATCTGATTGTATCAGATTCATGAGAACAACCTTGATGCTATTCTACAATTAATTCTATTTGTGGCAATCGTATAACTATTATTATCTGACTCATTCAGGTAACTTATGTAAACTAACAAGTCCAAATGCGGTCTAAATTTTGTTAAATAAAAAATATGTCTAATTTCTAAAATAAAAAAAAAGTATATTAAGTATCATATATCATAAATAAATTTAAAAAATAAATATAAACATAATTAACATTTTTAAATCTAATTGGGTTGAAAAACAATGTTAGCTTATTATTTAATCAATTTATATATAAAAAGATGAATTAATAATCATGTTGTTATAATAATATAAAGACAATTTAAACTTACCTGGTATCGCCAAGTGGATTATGGGTAGATTCCGTAGCATAGCCGGAAGTCGAGTCATCCAAAATTCTAAATTTTCGTATAAAGCGTCTCCTTTCACTTCCGATGACCCAGTGATGTTCCGATTATTTTGCAATGGGATTTCCTCCATTTTGATGTCTCTTCTATATTTTTTTTCCAACGGTAAAATTTTTTTCACAACTTTTAAAGAATCTTGAATGGACTGACTGCGACTGCCAACGTTAATCACCTGCTTTGTTTGCTTTGTTTAAAGAAAATGATGAAGAATCATGGTGACTCAAAGAAATATTCTCATTTGTTGATGCATTGATCATACATTTCATTATGTGTTACGACCTCGTCACAACGTCCTTAGATTTTCTATTATTCCCTCTATCTTCTTTCATAATATTTTACACCACCGAGGCAATGAGACCTAACTCACATTTCAGATTTGGTTGGACTGACGAGATGGTATCACACTAATAATCGAACGCTAAGAGTTAGTCATTTGACTAGCAGCGTTTCCTCAACTTAAACTGTCATTTGTTGACATTGAATAACATAATAGGACTAAATAAATAAGTAAATACGATACAAATATATTTATACAGATATAACATTACATTCTCTACCACTGATACTCTAGACATACATATATTTTATATTATTAAATTAAATTAATTCTTAAATTAATTTAAATTAATTCTTAATTAAATTAAATTAATTATTTATATTATTAAATTATTAATTCTGGATATTTTCTATCGGTCCAACTTAAGGGCGTTGGACCCAAAATTCAATTCTCCACTTCACTCAAAAAAAATTATAGATAAATATTTTTTCGCTCTGTAGCGCTAATCTTTTTACAAATATAAAACTGCGTACAGAGCGAAAAAATATTTAATTTCGATACTTTTTGCATAAAATGAAGAATTCAAAATCTAACTTCAAAATTGAATATTTTCATTTTACTTAAAAAATATTTGAATTAGATATTTTTTCGCTCTGTGCGCTTAATTCTAGTTAAAAATTGATTAATTCTACAGAGGGAAAAAATTCTAATTTTAATATTTGTTAAGTAAAATGAAGAAATCTAGTTTTTAAATTAGAACATGGCTCCAACACCCTTAAAGTCTTTTTTTTTTTCTTGGAAGTAATTTATAATTTTGAAAATTTTAGATCAATACCTTCTTTAGGTCGTAAAAGGAATGAATTTACGTTAATCACATAGGGAATGGCAGTTTTTTCACAGACATCAACTCTATAATTTTTGAGTATATTGATGAGACCAATTTTCGTTTGATAATAAGCAAACCTTGCCCCTGTAACAAAAAATCAATAGATTCGGACTTATTTTCAATTTGGGTTTTTAAAATATTGTAAATGATCATAAGATAATTACCAATACAGTTTCTGGGACCATCTCCAAATGGCAAAAAAAGCATAGGGTGTCTCGATTTCACCACCTCTTCATCAAATCTTTCTGGATCAAAAATTTCTGGATCTGGGAAATATTTTGGATCTCGTTGAATCGCATAGTTTGGTATAAAAATTCTCTGGTCCTTCGGAATTGTCACCTTGGTTTCAGAAAATGTATATGCCTCTAATGAGTTTCTCATAAGAAATGGTATAGGTGGATATTTTCTAAGAGTTTCTGGAAAAAAATCAATAAGATTTAAAATCATTTTTATATTATTATAATAAAACTGAAAATGATTCCAAAATCAGAAGCAAAATTTTTTTTAAAAACTCGTATACCTTGAAAGACTTTGTGTAAATAGCTCATGCTTTTCACATTGTCATATGTCAATTCGCCACCGAATTTCGCTAGCACTTCTTTAATCTCTTTTCGAAGTTTATCTTGAATGGAAGTATTTAATGCCAATTCATACAAAGCATGACTCATTGTTGTGGATGAGGTTTCAAATCCAGCGGCAAAAAATACATGTGCCTGAGCTGCCAACAAAGAGTCTGACAGATCTGTAATTAATTAATTAATTGTTAATCAATTATTAATATTAGTAATCTTCACAATGGGTCCGCAATAATTGACTTGTGCTATAGCGTATTAATAATGCCTGTTATATTAATATCTAAAAGCATATATACCTATATCACCCATATTATCTGGATTCTCCTTCATGTGTCTCAGTAAATCAACAAAGTCATGCCTGATAACATTATTTTCTTTTCTGTATTGCATTGTATCTTTAATCAAGTGCACAAAGAAATTGTTCAATTCATCATCCCTCAGAATAGGTCCAAGAAGATCATAAAACCACGGAACCAATTGCATCATTTTCATTCTCATTGCTCGCTTAAATCCCACATCGAATATTTTTTTTCCCATTCTGAGAAAATCACTTTTTTCATCACTAAAAGCATTGACATCAATTCCAAATGCGCAAGACCCAATTACGTCTGTAGTAAATTTCGCTGTGAGCTGACGACATTCAATTGGCTCATTTTCAGGGACTATTTTCTCCAAATACTCTTCCATGTGAACGGAGCTTTCCAAAATTAAGTGAAACATATCTTTCAATTTTCCAGATGTAAAAGCAGGAGACAGATTTTTTCTAAGGGGCCTCCATCTTCTCGGTTCAAGGCTGAATAGATGTATAGATAAAGGATCTACTTTTTCATGAAGCCTTATTCCACGATCGGCAAATTGTTTAAAGTCTTTGATTAATACGTCTTTTATTAAATCTGGATCCCTCAGCATCAGAATTGGTTTTTTTCCAAGATGAAGTCCAATCATGGATTCGTCTTGGAATGCATCGTAAATTTTTTTAAATTTTTCGCCAATATAGATTCGATTTATTAGAAGGTTCGTCAGATTTTCGAAAAAGCTGCTGGATTCCGATTCTTTGACACCTCGAATTTTCCAGAAATCACTTTTTGAAGTGGCGTAGTAGTAAACGAAGAGAAAAATTGCTGCGAATATGCAGACAATTTCAAATAGGGCCATTGTGCAATTTTAGTTTCTGAAAACATTTCAAAATCGAAAATTTGAATTTTGTTATAGAGGATCGCTAGACACCCGTTATTTAAAGATTGTTTATTAATTATAATAATAATTATTATTATTAATTTATTTATAGATTGCATTTATTAATATCGAGAAAGTGCATTTTATTGCATATGCGCAGTGGGGAATATCAGTCAGAGGAAAAAAAACATTAATTAGGATTAATTGATATCACTATGCACGTTGCACGTCACAACTCCTACTGACTTTTCGAGATGAAATGAATAATATGAGAAAACTTTTGTCTCACCCGAAGAAAATTCAATGTACATATATATAGTATCAATTATTGTAAATTAAAGTAAGCGATGTTAATTGCACTCTTAATTAACAATCATGCTCACAACAGGACAATTAATAATGTAATTAAAGCACTTTTTGGGCGCGATCATATATTTATTATTTGAAAAAAACTAAACTCAATAACATACCTGTGACAAAATATACGACTAGAAAGCCTAAAATTCTAAATTAATTTTCTTAATGAGAAAAAAAAAGAAAATTTTGAGCTCTAATATTTGACACTTAAACAGTAATGTTCGTTTTAATTTTCAATCGACAAGGCACTACTTATTCCATCAAGAGTATAAAAGAGACTGCAGCTTCGTACAATTTCCGTTTGAGACGTATATATTGAACTAAATGATTGTGCAACAGCAGGAAAATGCTTTATCATTATTGAATTAATATAGGTATAGATCACAGACAATAAATAAATATAAAAAAATAAATAGGAAGAGTAGAAATCAAAATTAAAATTGTTTTAAACTTGTAAATTATTAAATTATTTAAAATGAACAGATATTCTTTGAAATAATATAAAAGTTGATTATATTTCGATGAATATAATTTTGTAGATTAAATATTCGAAATAATACTCATAATACTGTAGCAATAAGTACTTTTTATGTTTTAAATGGCACAGTTTCCATTATCATATTGTCACAATCAGCGGCGGATTTAAGTTTAGCGGGGCCCTGGGCACTAATAGTGTGGGGGCCCCCTTGTAAGGGATTTAAAATATTACAAATTACACAATATTTATTGCATATTTTTTTTATATTTGAATGAAAAAAGAATGAAAAAAGAAGAAAAAAGAATGAAAAAGAATGAAAAAAGAGGATATTTATTTTGTGGGGGCCGGGGGCCCCTAGCTTGTGGGGGCCCCTGGGCACGTGCCCCATGTGCCCTTATGTAAATCCGCCACTGGTCACAATGATAATGAGTTATTTTTACAAATGATAATAACTTACTTTGAGCTATATACTTATAAACTAAGTAAACATAAAAAAATAAAGTAATTAAACAATTGTTTTCGCCTACATACGTATTTTAAAAAGCAAACATAGTAGTCAGAATTTTGATAGTTAACAGTTTCTATTTAAGATAATTTTGAGAATTTCAAGTAAATCCCTCCCACAGGTTTCAAAAGAAAAGTTGATGAATGATTAACATAGGGAATGGGGGTCTTCTCACATACATCTACACGATAATTTTGTAATATTTTGATGAGACCAATTTTCGTTTGATAGATTGCAAATCTTGCTCCTGCAATAAAAAAGTTATTTTTTAAAATTAACCATTGAACATTTCTATTAAGAAAAAAAAATTTCAAAATAATTACCAATACAGTTTCTGGGACCATCTCCAAAAGATAAGAAAAGCATCGGATGTCTTGATTTCATTTCTTTATCTTCAAATCTCTCTGGATCAAATTTTTCTGGATCTGGATAATATTCAGGATCACGTTGAATTCCGTAAATTGGTATCCAAACTTTCTGGTCCTTCGGTACTGTCACATTGGTACCAGAAAACGTATATTTTTCTGTCGATTTTCTCATAAGAATCGATAAGGGTGGATATTTACGGAGAGTTTCTGAAATAAATCAATAAAAGGGAACTTAAAATTTGAAAAATTCGGTTTGGAACGTATTACATACGTATGTTGTAAAATTATTTATTACACATACCCTGGAAAACCTTGTGTAAATATTTCATATCTTTCATCCTATCGTAGATTAACTTTCCGCCAGTCTCTTCCATTTCTTTTTGAATTTCTTGACGAAGCTTATCTTGAATTGAAGTGTTAAGTGCCAATTCATATAAAGCATTACTCATTGTTGTTGATGAAGTTTCGAAACCGGCAATAAAAAATACAAATACCTGAGCTGCCACCAAACTATCCGTAAATTCTGCAATTATGATTAATAAATTAATAAAGATAATATTGTTCCGTCAATGAATCAAATAATTGATTAATCAGTTGTGATTTATAATATGAATCATGAATTACATACCTATGTCACCTAGTCTGTCAGGATTTTCTTTAACGTGTCTCAATAAATCAACAAAATCATGCCTGACGATATTATTTTCTTTTCTGTGCTGCATGGTGTCTCTAATTAATTTTACAAAGAAATTGTTCACTTCAGCATCTTTCAGAATAGGTCCAAGAAAATTATATAGCCACGGCAATGAATCTCTTATTTTCATTATGATCAACCTAGGAAAACTAGGATCAAATATACGTTTTCCCATTCTCAGAAAATCATTTTGCTCATTAGAAAGTGAATTAACATCAATTCCAAATGCACAAGAGCCAATCACATTTATCGTAAATTTCGATGTGAGCTCACGACATTCAATTGGTTCATTTTCAGGGACTATTTTCTCCAAATACTTTTCCAGCTTTTCCGAGCTTTCCAGAAGCAAGTAAAACATTTCCTTTAATTTTCCGGATGTAAAAACAGGCGAGAGATTTCTTCGAAGAGGTCGCCATCGTTTTGGTTCAAGAGAAAATAAATGTGGGGATAAAACATCTACTTTTTCGTGAATTTCTATTCCACGATCGGAAAAAATGTTGAAATCTTTAACTAATATATCTTTTATTAATTCTGGCTCTCTGATCAGCAGAATTGGCGTTTTCCTAATAAAAATTCCAACAATGCGTTCATTTTTGAATGCATCGTATATATTTTTAGCAAAGTCTCCAATGAATAATCGACCAAATATTATATCCTTGGCATTTCCCAAAAGGGGCAAAGGTTTCGGTCCTTGGACACCTCGAATTTTCCAAAAATCATGAGTAGATGTGCTATAATAATAGATAAAGAGAAATATTGTGGCGAATATGCACAAAATTTCAAATGGTCCCATGGTGGAATCGGTATTCTGAGAAATTCCTTTTATTCACTCTAAACAACCGAAAATAATTACATGTAAATGTTTTATAAAGTGTTATGAATCGATGAAAATTGTAAAAATAGAAATTAAGAGGATTCTCAATTAATCATTCAAAATGTAAGATTTAAAAAAATATTTTATGTACCTACCTAATATAAAAGTTGAGGCGTAAAATACACGGACTATGTCTCAATGAAAACAGGACTCGACATTCCAGACAAGTTTCCAGAATGTGATCTTGCTCGTAGCAGATATAATGACTAACTATCAGTGAACTGACAAATTGTACACAAGACACACGGTAAAATCGGTGCGTCTCAGAATGACTTGCAAGTTGAAATAACAAGAGTGTTTGGTCCTTATCTTTCTCTAATCATGAGATAATTTTTTATTTTTTCATATTTTACATAAAATCTGCATAAAACTAGGTTTATTATACCATTTTATCATTACGTTTTATTAACCTTATAATATTAAAATAATTCCGGTAATAACTTTTAACACTTTAATAAATGATAAAAGTTTGCAAATTATCGTATATTATATGATATAATATAATAAATGTCCTGTTTTCTATACTCACAGATTTTTACCTTAGTTTGAAGATAATTTAAAATTAAAAATAACTCAGAGTGATGAAATTTTAAATTACATATTTTTGAATGGTGCATTTTAATACTTTATACATTTATGTTGTATATAGATTAAGATATTTTTGAAAATTTCAAAAATGTACCACCTATAGGAGCGAGAATAAAAGCCCTCGGATTAATGACGTATGGAATAGGAGTTTTTTCACATACATGAATGGAATAGTTCTGGAGAATTTTTATGAGACCAATTTTCGTTTGAAATACAGCAAAACGTTTACCTGTAAACAAATATAATTTGTTTGTAATTTATAATTCAAAATTTGTATGTTTCGAGCATATTGAGAATTAATTTTCGGAAGGTAAACAATTATTTACCAATACAATTTCTTGGTCCTTCTCCAAATGGCAAATAAACCATAGGATGTCTCGATTCTACTTCCCCATCATCAAATCTCTCTGGATCGAAAATATCTGGATTTGGATAATATTTGGGATCTTGATGAATTCCATAAACTGGAATCCAAATGCTTGTGTCCTTTGGTATCGTTATATTGGTTCCAGAGAATGTATATTTCTCCGAAGATTTTCTCACAAGCAGCATTCCTGGAGGGTATTTCCTAAGGGTTTCTGAAATTCATAATTGTTTCAATTTAGAGCGTGGAAAAAATTTAAATTTATCATTTTAATGATTGATAGGCATACCTTGAAATACCTTGTTCAAATATTTCATATTTTTTACTTTTTCATATGTCAATTTACCATCCGGTTGTTTAATATGTTCTTGAATTTCTTTACGAACTTTATGCTGAATTTCAGGATTGAGTGCAAGTTCATACAAAGCATTACTCATTGTTGCTGACGAAGTTTCAAAGCCGGCGGCAAAAAATACGAACGCCTGAGCCGCTATTAAACTTTCTGTCAATTCTGAAAACATTAAAAACTTGTGATGATAATGTTTGAAGTGAGAATTACCTACATGGAGGCCTTAACGGTTCTGTTCTATACTGAAAAGGTTCAGTATGAATTTGATTCTCTTTCATTGTAAACTGTGGTTCATGTCCGTGTTAAATTTCATTATTGTCTCAAAATTTAGCACGGACTCGAACCTTTATAGAGTAGATCAGAACCATCGCCTTCTCCAGATGTCGGTAATAAGAATCTACAATATTTAAGACATTAAATAATAATAAATAGGTATAAGTCACCAATATTGTTCAACTTGTCTGGATTTTCTTTAATGAATCGCATTAAATCGACGAAATCGTGTCTCACGATATTTTGTTTCTTTCTCTGCTCCATCGTGTTTAAAATTAAATTCGTAAAAAAATCGTTCATCTCATTGTCCTTAAAAAGGGGTCCAAGAAGTTTAAATAACCACGGGGTCCTATCTCTCACTTTAAATTTAATCAATCGACGAAAACTATGATCAAAAATTTTTCGTCCCATTCGAATAAAATCATTATCCTCGTCAGTAAAAACATTGACATCAATTCCAAAAGCACAGGACCCAATCACGTTCATTGTAAATTTCGATGTAAGTTCTCGACACTCAATCGGCTCATTTATAGGTACTATTTTTTCCAAATATTTCTCTAAATGGTTTGAGCTTTCCAGAAGAAGGTAAAACATTTCTTTTAATTTTCCTGATGTAAAAACAGGAGAAAGTCTTTTTCTCAAAGGTCTCCACCTTTCTGGTTCGAGATTTAACAGATTTTGAGAGAGAGGCTCCACTTTTTCATACACTGGCAATCCTCGATTGGCAAAAATATTAAAATCTTTTATCAATACGTCTTTTATAAATTCCGGGTCTCTGAGGATCAAAATCGGCGTATTTATAGCATAAACTCCAACCATTGTCTCTTCAGCAAATTTAACGTACATATTTTTTGCAAATTCTCCAGGTGATATTCGATTTAACAATAATTCTTTAAAATTTCCCAAACAAAAGACGGGATCTGGTCCTTGGACCCCCTGATTTTTCCAGAATTTATGTTTTGATGTACTGTAGTAGTAGAGAAAGAGGAGAATGCCGGCAGCTACACACAAAATTTCAAATGGCCCCATTGTAGAAAGGAATTGTATTTTTAAAGTGATTTTTCCAGCCTGAAACTAGAAAATATGAATACATATGAATAATTTCCACATTTAAATTCTTTGAATACATTATAACCCGTTTTTAGCATTTATTTAAATTAAATTCTAAAGGATTATGACTGCCAATAAATTGAAATAGTTGGGCGCCAGATCTTCTCGATCAAAGAAGAAAATTTGAACTCTCTATTCAAAAATAAATAAAAGTAAATTGGGCGGTACCTCTGGCTAGTCGTCGTGACGTTATGGTAGAGAGGGGTGGGATGAAATAGAATTAGCCAAATTATATTTAAAAAAATGCAATAAGAAAACGGAAATAATAATTACAATTATGAATTTATTCAGACATAAATTCAATTAATTTTTACAATCAAGTAAACCAGAAATAAATGAATATAAGTCAAGATGGTTTATAACGCAAATGTAAAGGAGAGACTAAATGGACATAAATATAAAGAAAATACTAATTTATAAAAGTTAGGATCTTTCGTCCTTTCTTTTTCAACAGATTAAATATGGGCAAATAATAGAACCAGTGGCGGATTAGCCACGTAGAAAGAGTAGCAAATGCTACGGGCCCCGCGCATAAGAGGGCTCCGCGCACCCATCACATTAAAGCGTATTAAAAATGAGTTAAGGAATACGATGGGTCAAGAACGTCTAAATCATCTCATCTTGATGAATATAGAATATGATTTGCTTCGAGAAATCGATATGGATGGTATTATCTCTAAATTTGCTCATATTAAATCCAGAAAAGTTTATTTGTAACATTTGTGTTTTATTTAACATCCTGAACTTAAGAACCTAAAACAAACCAAGGGCCTCTTGATATAATTTGCTACAGGCCCCGTGCTGGCTTAATCCGGCACTGAATAGAACGCAATATAAATTAAATTAAAGGGATGGAACACAACAAAATTCATAAAACAGAAACATGAATACAAGATACAAAATTAAATAAATATACTAAATCAAATAAGCAATAGAAAGGGAAGGGGATCACAAAATATATAAAAGGGATATAATAGAGATTACTAAATAAATTAGATGATGCAATTCTGTAGAATCATTGTAAAACAATATAATGCAATTCTAGAGAACCATCACCAAGATATAAATCACAAAAGATATAATTCTTCAGAACCACCATAAAATAATATGATGCAATTCCGAAGAACAATCATGCAATATCAAATTCACACATAATAAAAAGAAGGGAAGCACAATCTAAATTTGCTAATGCAATCCAGGAAATTGCAATAAAACACAAGATATAACACAATAATATAAATCAAAATCCTCAAAATTAATGAACAAAATTATACCTTAATAATAATACCTTAATAATAATAATACCTTAATAATAATATCTTAATAATAATACCTTAATAATAATACCTTAATAATAATAATACCTTAATTCAAACGAAACAAAATTGAATTTAGAACCGACACAATAACACAATTTCGGGAGACACAAAAAAATACGTGATGATGCTCTGGAAGTTTCTGGACAAAAGATGGCTAGGAATCGGCGTCTTCTTCTTCGTTCCCGATGAGCTTGATTCCCATTGGTTGAATTTAAAAGAAACGACTATCGTTACCATGGAGTGTTATAACAGGGATCTTCAGACTTGACGTTGTTAGGAGACATAGTGTAGAGGAGAATTTCAGGCTTGTAACAAAAAGGGGTGCCGCAGTGGTCCAAATATCCATAATTCCTTTTTACAGTTAATGTCCGACAACAATTTCAACTTGACCCAATTAGATGTTAGATCGTCCTTTAAATGTCCCAAATAATCCGTACGTCACACTGGCCGAAATAAACTATATATAAACTACAAACTCTTCATAATCCAAAAATGCACAGGAACGTACTGCCAATTAAAAGGGCCCCGTGCGCACAAGGCTTTTCAGGTAATATATTTGAAAAGGCAAGGACGAAACCTTCCGAAGAAATGGGAAACTCAAGGGGTCACATAGAATGGCATGCAGAAAGGCAGATAACGCAGCAATCTCATCCAAAAAGGTTAAAGAACAGACATGCAGAATGGTAAACGCAGCAATCACATCCCATGACAATTATTAAGAATGGGCATGCGGAAAGGCGGGAAACGCAACATTCTCATGCATCACATGATTTATCCAAGGTCTTCGGGTACAGTCGATAATAAGGATAGGATAGGTGTCTGGTGCAGCAGTAGATTGGGCGGTAAAATTTGAAACATCAGAATTCCTTTAAGTTACTGAAGGCGTCCCAAAAGCTTCTTAAAGTCCTTTCAATGCTCCAAAATAGATGAGGATAAGATAATATCGGTCCATGAGTTATATTAATTCCAGGTTTTCCAAAATAAAGTGAGTTCTTTCCAAAATTATATAATTCAATAGCAGGATAAACAGGATAAGGCAGGGATCTTCCAGAGGTCAGGCGACAGTAGTACATGAAAATAGTATAAAATAACGTAATTAATAACTAAAATTAAATTAACTAAATTTGACCATATTCAATCTGCGAAAATGTGCAACTTCCAGAGTTAATTAATACAATTAAATGAATTTAAATCTATAAAGAGCTAAGTTTGTGACTTGCAAAATTTTGCAACGTCACAACATTAACTAAAAATAATTTTTGAAAAAGTTTAAAAAACCCGCAAGAGGTCAATGAGATTTTGCGTTCTCTCTCTCAAAAAAAAAACGCCTAGTTAATTTAACTAGAATTATGTTTAAATATCTGTAAATATTTTTGCTGGTTAAAGTAACCAGAGTTCTAGTTGATTTAACCGTGTTTTCTTGAGTATTGGAAGAAAATGCGATAAATGGACTTCTTTTTATTAAAATTTTTAAACTTAGAGGATAAAATATTTTTAGAGAAATTATTTTCTTTTAAATTCATCACCTAATATGTTAAATTTATAAGACTTACTTGGCCTTTACTAAGTTTCGCTAAAGTACGATGTTCTCTAGTACGCAGGATAGATTGACTGATGATTTCATAAAGTTAATGCATGAAGCAGCAATCATGACAAGCATCTTTTTCTCTATCTGTCCGCTGAAAGACGCCAATGTTGATAGTTTAATGACTGAAAATAAGTTTTATTTTCATTCATTTCATTTTCCTATAGGGAGAGGAAATGAAGACTAACTCATAAGAAATATTATTTTTCATTGTTTAAAATAAATTATATATTTTTTAGCACCTTTTAAAGTATCTTATGTCTCAATATAATTTTGAAAATTTTTAAATATGAAATTTATCACAACTTTTTTTGAATTTCTTTACGAAGTTCATCCTGAATTGTAGTATTAATTGCAATTTCATACAAAGTAATACTTATTGTTGTTGACGAGGTTTCAAAACCGGCAGCAAAAAATACGAACGCAGCTATAAAACTTTGTCAATTCCGTAATGTCCAACTTGTGATACAAAGGGCAAATAAACTTTGACAGAGAAACTGTAAATTTTTATTTACTGACATTACATAGAAAACATAGCTGAAATACTATGAAATTAATGACCACCAACTCTTAAGGAATATTCTGTTTTATTAATCAGAATAAATGGTACATTTTAATACTTTATACATTTATGTATAAAGATAGATAGATATATTGTACATAGATCAATATATTTTTGAAAATTTCAAAAATATACCACCTATAGGAGCGAGAAGAAAAGACCTCGGATTAATGACGTATGGAATAGGAGTTTTTTCACATACATGAACAGAATAGTTCTGGAGAATTTTTATGAGACCAATTTTCGTTTGAAATACAGCAAAACGTTCACCTGTAAACAAATATAATTTGTTTGTAATTTATAATTCAAAATGTGTATGTTTCGAGCAGATTGAAAATTAATTTTCGGAAGGTAAAAAATTATTTACCAATACAATTTCTTGGTCCTCCTCCAAATGGCAAATAAACCATAGGATGTCTCGATTCTACTTCCCCATCATTAAATCTCTCTGGATCGAAAATCTCTGGATTTGGATAATATTTGGGATCTTGATGAATTCCATGAATTGGAATCCAAACGATTGCGTCCTTCGGTATGGTTACATTGGTTCCAGAAAATGTATATTTCATCGAAGATTGTCTCGGAAGCAACGTTACTGGTGGGTATTTCCTAAGAGTTTCTGAAATTTATAATCGTTTCAATTTAGAGCGTGGAAAAAATTTTAATTTATCATTTTAATGATTGATAGGCATACCTTTATATACCTTGTTCAAATATTTCATATTCTTTACATTATCATATGTCAATTTCCCATCCGATTTTTTCAGATGTTCTTGAATTTCTTTACGAAGTTTATCTTGAACTTCAGGATTTAGTGCAAGTTCATACAAAGCATGACACATTGTTGTTGACGAGGTTTCATAGCCGGCGGCAAAAAATACGAACGCCTGAGCTGCTATTAAACTGTCTGTCAAATCTGCAAACATCAAGCTTGTGATGATAAATTGAAAAATAAAGTAGCACGTGAATATTAAAATTTATAAATTATAAAATAATCTTTGAAATGAGAATTACCGACATGGAGGCTTCAACGATTCTGTTCTATACTAAAAAGGTTTATTTTCATGCTAAACTGTGGTTCATATTATTGTCTCAAAATTTAGCACGGACTCTAACCTTTATAGAGTAGATCAGAACCATCGCCGTCTCCAGATGTCGGTGAAAAGAATCTACAATATTTAAGACATTAAATAATAATAAATAGGTATGAGTCACCAATATTGTTTATCTTGTCTGGATTTTCTTTAATGAATAGCATTAAATCGACGAAATCGTGTCTCACGATATTTTGTTTCTTTCTCTGCTCCATCGTGTTTAAAATTAAATTCGTAAAAAAATCGGTAATATCATGATCTTTGAAAAAGGGTCCAAGAAGGTTAAATAACCATGGGGCCATATCTTTCACTTTTAATCTCATCACTCGACGAAAACTTAGATCAAAAATTTTTCGTCCCATTCTAATAAAATCATTATCTTCGTCAGTAAAAGCATTGACATCAATTCCAAAAGCACAGGACCCAATCACGTTCATTGTAAATTTCGATGTAAGTTCTCGACATTCAATCGGCTCATTTATAGGTACTATCTTTTCCAAATATTTCTCTAAATGATTTGAGTTTTCCAGAAGAATGTAAAACATTTCTCTTATTTTTACTGATGTAAAAACAGGAGAAAGTCTTTTTCTCAAAGGTCTCCACCTTTCTGGTTCGAGATTCATCATATTTTCAGAGAGAGGCTCCACTTTTTCATGAAATGGCAATCCTCGACTAGCAAAAATATTAAAATCTTTTATCATTACGTCTTTTATGAATTCCGGGTCTCTAAGGATCAAAATCGGCGTATTCATAAAATAAATTCCAACCATTTGCTCTTCGACAAATTTATCATACATATATTTTGCTAATTCTCCAAGAGATTTTCGATTTAACAATATGTCTTTAAAATTTCCCAAACAAAAGACGGGTTCTGGTCCTTGGACTCCCTGATTTTTCCAAAATTTATATTTGGATGCGCTGTAGTAGTAGAGGAAAATGACTATGACTATGATTATACATAAAATTTCAAATGCTCCCATTTTAGAAAATATTGTTTGTAATTTTTATTAGCGTCGTCAATTATACTTTGAAAACCTAAAATTCTTACAAGTAATAAGTAATTATAAGTAATATAATTTATATAAATTATAATAATAGTTTATAAATTATAATAATTTTTCGAAACTTACTTTGTTTGGACATTAATCTATTTTTTTATTTCTCAAAAAAGTACATTACGTCGTATTGCAGTGACAATATATGATAGACAACTAAGGATAGATACACGTGTGCATGTGTTTCTGTCATATTTTTATACCGATATGCAGGTATATGTATAGTTATTGCATAAGGCATGGAAAGATAGAGACTTTCAATGTCATATGTGTACTTAGAAGTCCGATAGCACTATAATTGCTAGAGAGATAAAAACTAATGAATTAAATATAGATATAGTAATTGGATATTTAAAGTATTTGGTAATAATTTTGGAAGTACACATTAACAACCGATATTAAATCTGCTTTAAATAATTAGAGGGCAACTAGATTTTGAGAGGCTCATTCTTTTCATTAATTGGCATTCCTCGATCAGTAAAATTCTTAATATCTTTTATCAACACGTCTTTTATCAATTCTGGATCTTTTTATAGGATCAGCATGGATTGATTTTTAGTATAAATTCGAACCATTGGTTTATTCTCGAATCTACTGTAATATTTTTTCATGAAATCACTCCAAGTTTCTCTAAAGTGCGACGTTCTCGAGAACATTTATGTATGTACATAGATTAAGATATTTTTGAAAATTTCAAAAATATACTATTCATTGGATTGAGAAGAAAAGCCCTCGGATTAATGACGTATGGAATAGGAGTTTTTTCACATGCATGAACAGAATAGTTCTGGAGAATTTTTATGAGACCAATTTTCGTTTGAAATACAGCAAAACGTTCACCTGTAAACAAATATAATTTGTTTGTAATTTATAATTCAAAATGTGTATGTTTCGAGCAGATTGAGAATTAATTTTCGGAAGGTAAACAATTATTTACCAATACAATTTTTTGGTCCTTCTCCAAATGGCAAATAAACCATAGGATGTCTCGATTTTATTTCCTCATCATTAAATCTCTCTGGATCGAAAATCTCTGGATTTGGATAATATTTGGGATCCAGATGAATTCCATAAACTGGAATCCAAACGCTTGTGTCTTTTGGTATTGTTATATTGGTTCCAGAAAATGTATATTTCTTCGAAGATTTTCTCGTAAGCGTCATTCCTGGTGGGTATTTCCTAAGGGTTTCTGAAATTCATAATCGTTTCAATTTAGAGCGTGGAAAAAATTTAAATTTATCATTTTAATGATTGATAGGCATACCTTGGAATACCTTGTTCAAATATTTCATATTTTTTACTCTATCATATGTCAATTTACCATCCGATTGTTCAATATGTTCTTGAATTTCTTTACGAACTTTATGCTGAATTTCAGGATTGAGTGCAAGTTCATACAAAGCATTAGTCATTGTTGTTGCCGAGGTTTCAAAGCCAGCGCCAAAAAATATATACGCCTGTGCTGCTATTAAACTGTCTGTTAATTCTGTAAACATCAAACTTGTGATGATAATTGATAAATGAAATAGCAGGTGAATATTGAAATAAATAAATTGTAAAATAATGTTTGAAATTAGAGTTACCGACATGGAGGCTTCGATGGTCATAAGATCAAAACCTCCAGATGTCGGTAACAGGAATCTACAATATTTAAGACATTAAATAATAATAAATAGGTATAAGTCACCAATATTGTTCAACTTGTCTGGATTTTCTTTAATGAATCGCATTAAATCGACGAAATCGTGTCTCACGACGTTTTGTTTCTTTCTCTGCTCCATCGTGTTTGAAATTAAATTCATAAAAAAATCGTTCATCTCGTTGTCTTTAAAAAGGGGTCCAAGAAGTTTAAATAACCACGGGGTCATTTCTCTTACTTTTAATTTCATAAAGTGACGGAAACTATGATTAAAAATTTTTTTTCC
The DNA here is from genome assembly GCA_904066005.1 of Synergus itoensis. Classification (NCBI taxonomy): domain Eukaryota; kingdom Metazoa; phylum Arthropoda; class Insecta; order Hymenoptera; family Cynipidae; genus Synergus; species Synergus itoensis. Next base: position 1,524,907 of record CAJFCP010000098.1, read on the forward strand.
TATTTCAAGAAAATCATTATCCTCATCAGTAAAAGTATTGACATCAATTCCAAAAGCACAGGACACAATAACGTCTGTGGTAAATTTTACACTGAGTTCTCGACACTCAATTGGTTCATTTTTAGGTACTATTTTTTCCAAATATTTCTCTAAATGGTTTGAGCTTTCCAGAAGAAGGTAAAACATTTCTTTTAATTTTCCTGATGTAAAAATAGGGGAAAGTATTTTTCTCAAAGGTCTCCACCTTTCTGGCTCGAGATCTATCAGATTTTGAGTGAGAGGCTCCACTTTTTCATACACTGGTATTCCTCGACTAGCAAAAGTATTAAAATCTTTTATCAATACGTCTTTTATGAATTCCGGGTCTCTAAGGATCAAAATCGGCGTATTTATATTATAAACTCCAACCATTGTCTCTTCGGCAAATTCAGCGTACATAGAGTTTGCAAATAATTCCTTTGATATTCGATGTAATAATATGTCTTTAAAATTTCCCAAACAAAAGACGGGATCTGGTCCTTGGACCCCCTGATTTTTCCAGAATTTATGTTTTGATGTGCTGTAGTAGTAGAGAAAGAGAAGAATGCCGGCAGCTACACACAAAATCTCAAGTGGCCCCATTTTAGAAAAGTGTTCGTAATTTTTTTATTTTTTAAAAAAGTAGGTATAGCAGTGACAACGTATGGTAGACAACTAAGGATGGAAATTTGTGTGCCTGTTTTGTGTCATACATTGATTTAGATATGCAGGTACTTTGCATAAGGCATAGAAAGATATGTCATATACTTAAAAGCTCCGATTGCACTAATTGTTAGGGAGATAAAAACTAATGAATTATAAGTAATAATAATTATATTATAATTAAGAATTAAATATTGAAAGTATTTGGAATTAATTTTGAAAGTACACAGTAAAAACCAATAGCTAAAACTAAATTTATAAGATAAGGAAAAACTGAAAAAGCAACAGCGCAAATGTGAAGATTATTAATTAATCTAATTAATTACCTTATCGAAAAAGTAGACATTGAATATTCCGATAGAGTTTAATGTGCTATATAGAGTTCTCTATTATTGACTATTGATTTTATACTCCAGAGTCAGGGTACTTTATTATTATCGGCAAAGTAAAACTCTTTACTTGTCGGTACTTAGTAATTGGTTCTATTCTAAGCCATAAGTGACTTGTTTAAACAAATTGATAATTTATTTTTCTATAAAGAGCTAAAGATAAATTTCAAATATTCATGCCATTGAAAATCATTATCTCAATTAAGTAAAAAAGAGGTCATTAATTTCTCATAAGTTAGAAAAGATTCATTCATCTAATTCCTTGAAATAATAAAAAGGTCTCCTTCAGATAAAATTAATTCTTCTTTTATTATTTATAGATAACATTATGGAGGTCAATTAATTACAACACTATTTGAATTCAATTCGCTCCTTATTTTATCTTCAAACAAAACAAACAAAAATGTTATGCATTTTTTATTTTGGTGACGATTTGTTCTTTATTGTATAATTAATAGAAGGGTCCATTAATAAAATTTACGATACTTATTGAAATTATTATAATTATTTAATAAAAAACGAAAAATATATTGACGTAAAATGTGAACTTGTTCAAGGAGAACGATGGAAAGCAAGCTCTTTTTTGCAGTAGTCCCTAATTAGCATTTCGCAATGTATACTTAACTCCAACTGATAACAATCGCTAACTCTTACTCTAAATTTAAAATTTAACATTTCCAAGAAACAGAAAATTATTAAAGAGAAAAGAAGGAAAACAATCATAAAAATTAATCAGATTCTTTAAGACTAGTTTCACACATAAATTAAAAGCTTAATTTATAGAGCTAGGTATCACTCGAATGTCATTAATCAAATTAATGAATTATTATATCTACAATTTATAAGTTCAAACAAGTTCAATCATGATGTACATAATTATCTTTCATAGATACAGGTCTTATTACGTCAATTGATAAGAAAATTTTACTACTTGAAATTTTTGGATTCGATAACTTATTATGTAAATATCAATTGGACTGTGCATCTACTTAACTTTCGCTTTTGGCGTCAGATTTAAAAATAAGCAAAAAACGTCAGAGAAAAATATCGTGGGAATAAAAGAATTATCTTGACACCAAAGTGTCTGTCACACGTTTTGTGTTAAACTTAGAATGTGCTAGATCAGCTTAAATTTATTACAAGTGCGTCAAACTAGAGCTAGAAGATGATAGCTATAGATTCAACTGCCAAGGAGTAAACTCCGGGTTCTCAGAAAATATATAACGAAAATATTATTTAAAGTTATTTTTATCTGAATCAAAGGTCTTTTACAAAGAAAACAATTTTCCGCAATTTCGGAAACAATAAGATATAAATAAACTAAAAAACGATCTAGTTTTTCTAATTTTTTTTTAATTTTCAAAAAAATGGCCTTTTTCCTCTACCACCCTTCAGTTGTGATGAACTGAGGTCATGCATATAGCTGTTCCCAGAATGGAGATCAGCCACTCTGTATTTCTGACAAAATCGACGCTGGGAAGGGGAGTTGGCGTCCCAAGAACGGGTCGATGGTAGAAGCAGGAACGGATCGAGCCGTTCAGTTTCAGTCGTTCTTCAGTTCAGAGTTTGAGCCCGAGGATAGAGTATCGCTCGTCTAGTGACGATAGTGTTCAACCTTTTGCTCAAATCTAGGTCAGAACCTTCTGCATCATCAGTAGGATCCGATTTGGAAGCTCTAAGACTATCTCACTATCAGTGTCCCTGTTTCCAAAAAGAGACTCAAGAACCTTCAGATTGATCAGACACCATCTGTAGTCATCAAAATAAACACTGCGGAGTGGCTCTGAAAAACATCTGGGAATCGACCCTTCTGGAACTGGGAAGACCAAGAAAAGATATTGAAGATTGTGCAAAGCTCAGAAGATCTGTATAATAAAAAATCAATTGATTATAATCAAAAATATATACTATATATATATATATATATATATATTAATTTCAAGATAGAATATCTTTATAACACGAGGAAAAACCCAATAGTGGATACTAGCAAAAGGAGAGGTGACTATGTAAACTTCAGATCAGGATCAGATCTGATAGGTAAAAAAGTCGCCTTTTGCAAATAGGGCGATTTGCAACTTTTCTACTGACTGAATCCGAAGATCGCAAACTGGCTCCGGAAGTGAGGATCAAGCATATTGGAATGAGGGAGGATCTTTTGTCCATCATACGACACACGAGCAGTGATCATTTTTCCGAAGAGTTGTATCCTAAAGAGGCCTACGATCCGTATCTATGATACATTTGTGCAGATTGCACAACGATTGTGATAGAAAGGAAAAATCCCACCAAGTAGAGGGCTCACAGTTGGAAGGATTCCAAGGGTTGCAGAAAACCTAGATGCTCCTGATCATTCTGAAGAATTCCGAAGGGTGTTGCTAGTTCAGCTGAGTTGAAATTTAAGGACAACGGATCCGAAAGGCAAAAAAGGGCCGCTCGGTCGGCGATCATCTGATCTAGAAACGTTGGGAATGCCTTGGGTTGCTGCCTGTCTGGATTTGTTAGCAGGACCCATTTTTGGGTACTGTGTTGCTGTAAGAAAATTAGCTCTGCAGGCAGGGATTGTTCAAGATGGTACTGCTGCAATTCTGAATTCAAAGGAAGATCCAAGTACCATGACACCTAGCATGGATGAGAAGATTGAAGGTAAATATATGGTCCAAGACATATAGATTAGACTCAGTTTGACGCAATCGCCTGGGCTCTCGATATCATAACAAACTAGGGCAAGGTTGTTCCAAAAGCTCTAGTGTCTTCCAAGTTGGTAGCAATAATTGCCAAAATACTTATGATAATGACCATACAATAGTACAACAAGGCAGTAACATTGCATTTTAGTCAAAAGAAGTTTGACAAAAGCTTTGAAGAAAATTGGAAGCAATATGCTTAAAACAAAAGATATGACAGGTGCCAAATAGTCTGCAAACATCGTTATTTTAAGTAACGAAATGATTGATTAGTAAATTTTATGATAATGATGAAAATTTTATTTTGAAGTATCGTTTGTAAAATTTCTGGTCAGTTGATTTATAATTTGTTTGTAATGGCACTTGAAATATTCAGTAGTTATTGACTAATTGATCAATTATTGTTTTCCTGATCGTCTTATTGTGCTTTACATATGCTGCTAATGATTAATTTATTAGTGACAGTGCTGTTAATGATAGGTTCGGATGAAACTAATTACTAGTTAGAAAACTGTCTGCATCCATTATTTCCAAGTTTTAATCCATAACAAATAATCGTTGATGTAAAATAAAATCTTATTTTTAATTTTAATTTGTCTATGTCGTGCCTTACGCACGGCCCTGGATATGAGTAATTCTGTAATTAATCAATTTTTCTGATTTTCATGATTGAGATAATTGTAGAAATACTGCAATTAAGATAATCTCTTTTTTACATTGGAGAACAAGCTTATAAAGCTGAATATCATTTTAAATTTTGTCGTCCGATAGTTTAAAGACTAATTATAACGAAGAAATAAAAGAGTTTCAAATTGTGCAATATTTTTCTTAGAAATATTCTTGTTTTTAATGCTTTGCCTCTAATGATTAGAGAAGAGCTTCATACAGACAAATTCACAATTTTAATGATTGATGATTTAACTTAATCGTACTTCGTTGCTTTGTTTCATGATTAAATCGTTGATTTCCTGACTCAATTATATTATTGATTAAATTCTTTTTTTTCAATTGTAATTTCTTAACAGTATTACTTTTTTTTACTCAATATATGATAAGATACGAATTCTGTAACTTTTACGATCATTTTTATTTGATAAAACAATATGTGCAGAATGTACGAAAATAGCATTAAATATAGAATTGTTTTGTGTTTTTAACGCAACGTAAAATAGAGTCATCGTATGCAATTTTCTTGTTTGAAAACAATACTTTAAACCGAAGGCTGAAAATTTCCGTATTACCAAGCAAATTCTGACACGTGAAACTTCTAAATTTAACATTCGTATTTAAATTTTGCAGAATCTACAATTTAAATTTACTGAGTCATCTGGTAGCAAGAAACAATACATCCATTCTAAAGTTCATTGTCATAAAATGCCTGATGCAAAAAATTGTTTATTGATAATTTGAGGCACCAGTCACATGTAATTTTTTAAACAAAAAACAATGCAGTCTCTGTAGAGTCGGGGGTTAACCGCATTGATTTTTTAATCAATTTTTATTATTAAGTTCGTCAACTTACAACCCACGCGAACTTTCTAAACGTGCGGAAGCCATTCTGTACTTATAGATAAATAAATTTGCAGGGATTATGTTATTTTTATTCTTTATGAAGGAGAAATGTTGGGATTATATATAGAATAACAAGTTTCTCGAGTGAACAGGGCAGAAACCTGAAGTCCTTGAAAAAACTGGTTACAGGAATCAGGAACAGATTCAAAACATTGCAGGGTAGCAAACACTATTGAAAAAAACTCTGATTTAAAGTGCACTCATTTATTTAATTAGTTACTTAATTTGAATTTAATAAAGTAAAAAAATATGTTTTGTTTCATAGAATCGATAATATGAAAATCCGATTATACAAAAAATAACTTGTTTACAAATCCTTCAGACACTTTTTTTAAAAATCGTCTTTTAATTTTTTAGCATGTCCAACTTCTTGGATGTGAATAACAAAAACAAATTCACTTGCATTTGTTATCTTTGAGTGTATGCAACAGAGGTTTCGATAAAAATAGGTTTTAAATCATATCTTAGCTTTCGAAATATAAGTTCATTGACTTAATTTTATTTAATCTTGAGGTTACTAATACTTCATAGAATTTATGAAATAAAAAATTATAAAAGTTTTAATACTATCTTTAAAAGCCTTGAACCAAAGATATTATTATATCTTTGCTTGAGCTAATCAGTCGCCACTTGATACCTTTAAATGCGAAGTCATTCAAAAGAATATTTCTCAATTTATTTGACTAAATTATCATGTAATTAATTTCTCTAATTCTGATAATTAATTATTTAATTATACAAAAAATGTCAATTGCCTAGGGGGAAATTAAACATATTCCATTCAGCTGAATTCATTCAAGACAAGCTGACCATTTCTATTTTTTATTATAATTTATGACTTGGGAATTGGTCGAGCCTCCAAGATTTAAAATTTATTGTGAATAATGTCTGGCCGTTCTGGATCTTTGCGTGGGTCAAGGAAGTCGTATCGAGCGTTGACTCTAAATTTCAAACAAAATTAATTTCATGATTGTCAGCTGCTGAGGCCGCGCCTTCAACGTCGACGAATCAGAAAATAGACTGCGAAATTCCATCACACTGTATAACAACTCTGTAGACTCAAATTAAGCAACCCAAAATTGAGCAATTCAGTTTCTTTTAAATCACAAAAATTATGAAGGTTTTAAAATTCACATTATTTCTTTTCTAATTTTAAAATATGCAAAAAAAAAGTATAGTGAAATTTAAAGTATGTCAGCTTTCCAATAATAAAAATTTATTTTCTAAGACCGAAACTGGACAACCTTGATTTACACAAGTGGCACCGATCCCGACCAGTTCAATTAAATTTATCATTTCTACGATATTAAATTATCACTGACCGACTTTTGATTTTTTCTTACATTATAAAATATATCTAGTTGCAGAAGATACGTTTCGAAAGATGTAAAGTAATTTATAAAAATTTATTCTCTTTCTAATAGGAGACACATTAATGCATGTTTCTACAATTTGCATTTCGTCTCTGAATAACTTTTTATGCAACCAGCTAGACAAGCAGCATTTTGTTAACGTGACCAGTGACGTTTGTCCGAAACGCGATTCAATTCACGTCATTTATGTTTTCATGAATACTGTTTTTTTTTTCATTTTCCAAAGTACCTCTATTAATTCAAACTCATTACCAGATACTTAAAATCGTATTATTTTTTTATCTTCCTTATTACTATTTTAATGTAAAATATAAATATATTCTGCACATTCATGGAATGAATGAAATTATAAAAATTTCTAAAAATAATTAAGTTATATGGCTTAGACGAATTTCAAAATAGATGCAGCAAAAGTTTTATCCTTTGCCAAAACCTGTTGAAGCAACCACATTTTCCTCATTGCGACCTCAACATGACTATATAGAATATATAAAAAGTTTAATTATTAATTCTGAGATTAGGGCATATATTTTATAATTTATTATAATACATGATTATTATATGTGAAGATATTCTGTAAGAACTTTTATTGAAAATCTATACGAGGTTACCTATAATATTTCATTAAGTAGCACATAATCGTATTTGAAAATGTCAATAACTGGAAGTAAGCTCTGATGAGACATTTAAGCCTATTAAAAATCTATTTTAGTATATAGTTACAAGTATTGTTCACCACGCAATAGTCTTGCTTCTATATTCTATAACCTTATGTATCAAACTTACAAAACCTTTTATGACTTCCTGAACTTATTCCAGCCACCAAATTCCATTCTTCACTATAAAAAATCCCCCGAAAAGACTCGTTCGTTAGCTAACCAATTCGGATAAAATTTCAAAAAGTTAGAGGATTTTCAAAATTTTTGAGACCATTTTATACAATATAATTATATTTTATAGAATATAATTGACATTCAATCACTGCTTAAAAATGTTAATGCTTTTCCCCTTGAAATTATTGATTGTGCACGCTCGTGACCCAACATATATTCTTTTTACGTTATTATCCTGTTTAAAATTATTTAGACATAAAACGATGGTATAAATTAAAGTTCTTAACATCTAATCTTTCAATTTGCTTAATTACTCTCATTCAGCTTCTCTGTTCTTCACTCATCCTTCCTCGAATATCATCAGGAAATTCCTCATCTTGATACGTCATAAAAAACGAAAAGCAAAGTTCGCGTTTTTTCTAATGACGAAAATTTCACATATGAAATTGTTTTTCCAAAGAATTAGCAGGCACTCTTCGCGTGATTTATAAAGAGAAAAACACACTATATAAAAATAGTGTGCGATTAGATTGGAAAGTTGAAAGTAAAGATTAAAGAATATAAATCAATACAATTGCATCAATCATAATTTCTTGTTCGGTAATGTTATAGCCAGTTTTTCAGAAGCAATCAAAAAATTCTTGTTTCTTATGCATGTAAATTGAATACGTAATTTACAAATTACATTCCAGGTAGACAGCATGTAATTACTACTTGTTTAGATGTAATTGGTACATCATAAAAGATTGCAGGAAAATGGAAAAACCTTTCAAATCAATAATTATAATCATTAAAATTTGTTGACAATTTTCAGAACGTTGATTGCATTTCAGACCAATTGCAGTTTGTTAGTGACTTGCACCAGATACCGGATATCCGATGTTTGTAAAACGTTCACCACATATGTTTATAAACGTTTCGAGCTGTTGGAAATATCCATCAGTATTTCTAATTGCACATCCTGCAGGAGAAATAATTTCTTCAAAAATTAATTTAAAAAGTTATGGAATCTAGATAAAATAACAGAATACATGTATTTTTAGACTTGAAAAGTAGTTTTTGAGTTATATCGAGATTTAAATAAATTAATTCACAGGGTTCTGATCAATTGAACTACGTTCCTGTTATTGTTGGCTTAATGTACAACAAGCACTTGCGATCTAAATATAAAGGTCAACTACGACCGGCAAGAAAACTTCAGTACGTTCTTAACTGTCATTACCTTCGCACGTATGTGTACGAAAAATTTCGAAAAGTGCCGAGCATCGGTTCTCTTTTATATTGAAAAATATTCCTGACAGTTTTAGGTTTTTTAAAAAATCTTGAGCTTGATTCTTCTTCAATTCATTCATCATGTGTGTCATTGGTGAGATTTATTTTTATCACACTTACTTCCGGAAGTTACTCGACAATTCTTTTCTGCATATAGATATGAAATTTTCAAATATTTTCTCTAAATACCAAGATAATAAATAAAATATAAAAAATTGAGACTTAACGTAAACAAATAAATAACTTAGGACATTTTCAATTTAATTTCTTCAATAATTTATTGAATTAGGATGTTGTAGTTAAAATATTTAAAATAAAAAACAACTGAAAAAGTATCGACTTAATTGATCAGGGATCCAATTAGTTTATTTTGATTTATTTCTAATCTACTTGTTGATTATTATTTAGCCTAATGCAAAAAAATTGTTTACTAAGTTTTTATTATTAACTTTAGTCATATTTGCCAATTATTTCGCCTACACTTGGCTATTTCGCAATTCCACGTGTCAAGTATTATAATTAAATCTAGAAATAAAAATTATTTCTATTATTAATATTGTTTTATGGTTTTTGGAGAATGTAAATTTGAAGTCGTACACGTGCGGTGGCAAAAATGAGGTCAGAAGGGGCATGTTTATCAAGCATCACGAAATAGAACTCAAAGTTCAGTTTATTCACTTCAATAAATTAGTGATGTATACTTAATTAGGGATAAATTTCCAATCTGGTATATATCATGATGGCCAAAGATAAGACTTAGTACTGAGATGTATTTTTCCAGATATTAAAATTATGAGAGCAACTAAGAAAAAAGATTCCAAAGAGAAACCAAAGAGAATTGAATTTTATTTTTCTTTATCCCTATATTAATTCCTTTTTCGAGATTGCTCATCTGCAAATTGAGTTGCTTTTCTCTTTATGTCTCAGTTCTTGAATCGAAAACCTGTTGGCTAATTTTGTAGCCTTAGTCAAGCTTTTGGCTCTTATCCAAAATTAAAACATTTTCATTCTGCGAAATGCCAAAAGACACATAAAGAGAGTACAAAGTTCCTCTTCCTGCGCATGAGTTTCCAGCCCAAATGGAAATATACTTATTATTTATTATTTTAGTTTTTTTGAGCTTCTCAGATTTGAAAATATGACCTTGATTTTCTTTCATACGCCTTTGAGATTTTCTCCTCCGTCAATCTTACATAATGCAATTATTATCAATTAACGATAATTAAGATCAAAAACATGAATGACGAACTCTTTTATGAAAATTGCATCACATAATCTCAGTGCATTTCATATTGTTATGATAGCTGATAATTTTTATAACTAATAATTATTATGATAGCCAATAATTATTATGATAGCTAATAATTGTTATGGTAGCTAATAATTCATTTTAATTAATTACAGAAGCCAGTCTGGAGAAAGCAGTGAGGACTCCAGGTGTGTCAAAGCCACCCCGGAAGTTCGCAGGAGTTGTTATCGCTTTTTGCGGTCTTCCAGCTCGAGGAAAGAGTCAAATGGCTCACTCCCTTGCTCGACGACTTAACTGGAGTAGGGAAACCGTCAAAGGTATAATAAGCATAATTAGCTTTTCCAGAATAGAATCTTGTCTCAGAATATATAAAAAATAAATTTCCTCTACATATATATCTACGCAAAAATTAAATACTAGGAATTTATTGGCTTCTTTGATATTTCTTGTATTACTATCATTAAATACGAATCGATTTTTGCCTAAGTATCTTTAACAGTCTATTGACCTCATTTTAAATGACTCTCTGATTTATTGGTACGTAAGAAAAATATTGACCGCGCAACGAAACGTGTATTAAAGTTGCGTAAAAACAGTTATAAAAGAGTTTTACATTATCGAAAGAACTTCACATTCACATTTTCATAAATTGACCAAGAAATAAAAAATGAATCACGTGATAAAGTATTTTAGTTTCCTTGAATTTTCCTTCAAAATAATTAATGTTTTACCAATCCAGATAAGTTTAATCAAATTTTTTAATTATTTAAAAGGTACCTAGATATTAGTAGGAACTTTTTGCACTCTTTGTTAATTGAAGATTATTTCTTCACCGTTTGCACAACTCTATCTCTTTTTTTAATAAACACGTCAAGATCGTTATCGTTAATTAATTGTAAATAAAGCGAGAATTTTAATGCTAGCTTTTTAGCACCCGTTTATTAATAAACATGTCCTTGATCTGTTGCAGTGATGCGTGTGAGTGATTATCGAAGGAAAAGGCTTGAGCCTTATGCTTCTCACGAACTCTTTCGACCAGATCATGCAGCGAATGTCGCATTGAGGGCCCTTGCACAACGGGATGCGGTGCACGATTGCGCCTCCTGGCTTGCATCCGGCAATTCAGTAGCTGTAAGTATTACGTACAATTTTTAGAGATAAGGTGAAAAAGAAAGTAACCACTTTCGAGCCTTGCCTCGACTTTCTTCAAGCCAAAAGTAGATAATCATACATGCAAATGAAGGAGAGACTTTCCCTTTAAACAAGGATCTTATCAATTTACTCTTTGCAGATTCTGGATGCAACACTGGTGACACACGATCAGCGTGCTGAGGTTTTCGATTATTTTTGTGCTCAACTTGGGTATCGCGTCCTCTTTGTCGAATGCGTCTGTGAAGATCAGGTTGTCCTGGAGGAAAACTACAGGGAGATCCTGCAATACAGCGCAGATTACAAGGGAATGGACAGGGAGGTGGCAATGAACGACCTGCGACTCAAAATTGCTCACTATAAATTGGCCTATCAACCAATGGATGAAAAGAACTATCCTAGGATCAGAATCGATACTGCTACCATGGATATTCACGCACACAAAGTCACTGGTCATGTTGAGACCTCTGTTCTTGGGTTCCTGGGTAGCATCCACCTTAAGCCGCACACATTGTACTTCTCTCGAGTGAGTTTGACTCGTTTTTATGGAGTTTAGGCATTTTTAGACATTGCGCAGCCATGAGTTCCAATTTATTGAATTTTAGTTCATATTGAGTGGTTGTTTTTGTTACAGCATGGTGAGAGTGAGTACAACGTACTTGGAAAGATAGGTGGAGATGCTGTTCTAAGTGCTCGTGGAGAACGCTACGCACAGGCATTGGCTTCCCAAATTAATGCCATGCACATACCAGATCTTCGTGTCCTTACAAGTCGTCTCCGAAGGACAATTGCAACAGCTAGAGGAGTTGAAGCACCGCAGGAACATGTTGCTGCTTTGAATGAATTGAATGCTGGAGTCTGTGAAAGTCTTTCATATGAAGAAATGCAGGAACAGTATCCACAGGTGAGGAAATAGAATCTACAATAATATCTTATGAAATACAGAACATATTGGTTCACTTAGTAAACAAATTCCTTTTTCAAATCTTCCAGGAATTCGCTTGGCGTGATCAGGACAAACTTCGCTATCGATATCCATGGGGTGAGAGTTACGTGGATACAATGCAACGGGTAGAACCTGTGATTGCTGAGCTTCAAGAGGCAAACAATGTCCTGGTTATTTCTCATCAGGCGATACTTCGATGCATCATTGGTTATTTTATGGATAAGACTCCGGAGGAGCTGCCCTACATGGAGGTTCCTCTGCACACCATCATCAGGATGTCCAGTCAAGGCTTTAACTACAAACTCGAATTCATCAAACTTCCAATCGAGTGCGTCAATACCACCAGGGTGAAGCCGAAAAATTGCAGTGCCAATAGAACATCAGACGATGCTTTGATAACTGTTCCAGCTCACTATGACATCCCAGATCCTTGGAGAAATCCTGGAAGTGGTCCCACCCTCGTCCAACAGCATTAAGCAACTTAAAATAAATTTTTGAAGAACGGTAAAAAATTCTAAGAAGGTAATATCAATCAGGATTAGAAATTAGAATTATGAGATTTGGTGAATAGTGACAATGTATTACATTTATGGTTTGACAAACAAACTCGCTGAGCGTGGAACTTTTTGAATTTGAATGAAGAAATCAAGTGAAGCAGATTTTAATCAAATTTGGAAATTGAATGAGTTTTGGAAATAAAATCTTTATAAGAAGGTTATATTAATTATTAATTGTTGCGCGATTTTAAATTTTCTGGCAGAATTTCAACATGTCTAAGCCCTCTACAAATATTCAGTATAAACGTAACAGTACTTAGTTTTTACGCATTAGGATTTTAATTATTAATCGTTTATTATTAATTAGACTTCTATTGACATTATTATTTCTTAACGTCGAGATCAATTTATAGAAAAAGGAGGGAGTGTCGACAAGGTTTGTTTTTATATTTTACTATTCTCAATTTGGGATGACAACCGGCCTTATCGATCTCTCATCTTTATTTTAAGAAGGATCGTCTACTGCTAGGAAGATCTCCATTAAATCGGGCTAATTTCAAAATTTTATTAAAATGTTGAAAATGTTTCGATTTCGACTGTGATAAACAGAGATGTTCAAATTTTCTCAGAAGGCATAAATGACATTGATATTAGTCGATGTTGATATATTTTTTTATGCGGAAAAGAAGCACAAGTTGACGATCCTTCCCATTATGATTCGAAAATAGAAGTAAATGTCCAACCAGTGAATTAAAAATATCTTATCTATCCAAAGACTTTCATTACAAAGATTATATAAATTCTTACGAATTTTTATCAACAATTGAATTAAACTTGTTTATTGTTTATCATGGCGTAAGATGTTTTTGATTTTCTGGGAATCTCCATATATTTTTACAATTAAATGAATGGTAATTTTAACCATAAAATCATTAAAACCATTTAAGCTTTTTTATTCTTTAAAAAATGTTCTTTATTATAGATATTTTATTAATTTTACTTTTGTAGATTTAGAACGCTAAGATTCCTGGTAAATTCTTTAACTTGATCTAACAAATTTTCAAATAGTCTAAAATATATTTTTCTAAATTCTTCGATGATTAATTTTTTTAGTTTGGTTCGATATTGAACTATAATAAAATCTAATTAATGCGAACTTTTTACCAGGGATTACAGCAAAACTGCATAAACGCGCATAATACAAGAAAATTGAATGTTAGACTCTCAAAGTTTTTCTAAAAACGTGAGGTCAAGACGCTTTTGAAAAAAATCAGTAGAGTAAAGTTAAATTAGTTGTATTGAGAGACTGATAGAGAGTGACTGAGAGAGATTGTTATAGACCTCGTATTTTGATATTGTACAAAAAAATCAATGCAACGAGGGAAAATGTTTTCTTTTATTAATTATTTAATTTACCAAAAAAAAAATGTGTCCGGAAAGAAAATGTCCAGATTTTTCAGTCTTCCCTTTTGAAAACGTTTTCCTAAATTATTGCAATGCATATATTCGTGTGAACTCCGGTCAATATTCCCACCACACTCGTATAACAGAGCGTTTCAAATTAGGGCTGTGCCTTTAGATACAGTTAGAATTATATAATCAAAAATTCATAGTTCTCAAAACTTTTAAAGAGAAAGTATACTTTTTATAGAATAGTATTGTCAGTGGCGTAGTAGGCTTACTGTTATCAGGTAAAATTGCTTTCTAGAATTTTGACGAACTCGCTAGAGAATTCGTAAACCTGAATTCGAATTTGATAAATAGATAATAATTGTTTATGGAATGACTTTTTAAGTGCACGCTGGCAGATGGAATAGGAGTTAAGCACTTATAAATTTAATTTATCTAAGTAATTAATAAAATGGAACTTGTAAACAGATTTAATTAGAGATTAGGAGACGTTATAATCAATCATATAGACTACATAATGTTTTTTTTATTATAAACGTATGAATAAATGATTTTTATAAAGAATGCCTTAAATTAATTGATTCACTGACAATATCTCAATTTTCATGGTGCAGTGATTCCACTGCTGTCATCAATTTTTTATCAAGTGGGAAAACTGGGTGGTCAGTTCAATTGATTGTAAAATAAGTTGAATATGATATTTGTATTATCTTTTCTTCTTCTATAAACTATTTTTTTTATAATCTAATGACAAGTTTTGCTTATATGACTAGCAGTGCGATTTTCTGACTAGAAAAATAGGATATATTATTGTATTAAATATTATTTGTGATAATATTTATATATTATCTCCTGAGTATATTTTTCTAAATAATAGCTTTATCATCAGTGAGATACGACAAAATAAAACTTTCCATTAGCTTTTCATCTTATTAATCAACACGTACAATATTCATAAATAAATATTTTAAGGATGCAAATGATATATTGTAAAATTATGTTGTAATCCTTAATTAACTGAATGACTAGTATATAATTGACTATTTCGAACTAATGATTCTTTTTATGAAGAAGTTAAAAAAAATTGGTGTACGTAAAAATGAGATTGTTCAAAGCTATAATTTTACTGTCTCATCAAACGGGCTGTATAGTCTCTTTGCTTAAGTGCAAGGTGAAGATCAAGGCTTTTTAACATTCTGGTTCTGATTTCGTAATCAGAGGATAAAGTTTCTCGTCTTCGATTGAATGCAAATTGACTAGTAATTCCATTTTCTATCAATCCTGTTCTGTAACCAGCTGTTCTTACATCAGCTCTAGAATATGTACCAAAACGAAATGAATTTGATTCGTTTACAGAGTTTGGTGTGAATTTTACGACATTTTTCATAAAATCAATCGCCACTTTTCGACACGTATCGTATCCAGATAATTGGATGCTTTTACTGCGAATCCCGTCGAGTCCAGGATGCATCGGTTTAATTGCATTTTCTATAATTGAATTAACACCTTTCGAAGTCCCTGGCAGGTCCTTAAAAACTTTTTTTACAACTTCCTTCATTATATCTTCTTCATTCTCTGAATCTCCTGCGGACAATTTGTTAATTAATGATTGTGAATAATAATGATCAAAATGAAGCTAAAATCATATTACATACCTAGGTCACTAGTGTTGTCTGAAATATAAGTATCCTCCTTAATTTGGCGTTGTAACTCTAGAACCTTAGCGAGGGCCAGCTGCAGATATTCTCGAGAGTTCGGGCCCTTGAAATAAACCAATAAAAAAAAATTAACAACAATGAACACTGACCTAAACATTCTAATATAATATTTTAACTCACAATTTCATTTTCGTCTGCTTTTATCCTTTTAAAATCATCTTCTGCCAAACAGGGTGCCTAAATTAAAGAAACAATTTTGTACATAATAAAAGAAAATAAATATTACTATTTAAAAAAATAATAAAAAAAGGAAGCTTGATTTCTTACCGATGAGGATCTCTTCATTTTTAAATATGTATTGTTCTAATTCATGAATCTATAACAAAAATAATTAGCTCATTATTTCATTCATATAATTCTTGTATAACTCTCATCCTAATCCTAAATAAAAGGACGTTTTACTATTTTCTATAAAAATCAACGACTTACTGATTGATAAATGTTTTTTTATGATTTTTATTTTTAGATTCCTTCGATGTACACAAATCCTACGACGCCACAAACAATAAACTTCTAATTTCACTTTCTTGGGTCACTGATCTTAAATTGCACTTTTTGTTTATATAAATTAACAAATTACATAGCAACCTAATTAAAAATACTTTTTTTTTTACAGAAAATGAAGAGAATAAAAAAATTATAGGAGAGAAAACGATCTGGACTGACCGTTAACTAAAAGTGGTGTGTACAATGTTATGGGGGTGATACAGTGGAGTCGCGTGCCATGAATCCCCACCATACAGGATCCCTTGACAGCTGCATATCAACCCCAAGCGTGCCCCAATGACGGTTGAAAGTCCCTCGTGTTCCAGTCATTCTTCAGCCGGCTGTGCTTCTTCATAAGTATACTTACATTGAAGCATTTAATAACAGGGCTGTAGATATTTTACTTTTACACAAATTTCATCCAGGGATTTAAACTGATTTAAATCTATCTGAAAAAGGATGGAAATTTTGTCATAGGAATAGGCAAAGAAGGGTAGAAAAGACCCCAAATTAACCTTATCCCCAACTCATCATTATTTCTTAACAATATACGTTCATTTACATTCAGCAGTACTTTTTTCTGTTTAATTACATTGAAAATGGAAATTCCTCATTACGTCAACCTCAAGTATTTCACACAATTCTAAAGTGCTCAAATTATCTTAAAATCATCATAAATATCTCCAATGAATAGTAAAGAGAATGACAACAAAGAATATTTAATATTTCCATCTTATGCATATATAAAGCACGTGTTACTTTAGAAAGATAACACATTCACAATCTGACTTTTTGAACAAAGCATATACCAAGTTTCTAATCGTAGACATTATTTTAAAAATTACATAAATTATCTAATATCTAATTCATATATTTACTTTAACTGGATTATATTTACATTCTCTCCTTCTACTTCTCGAATGTAATCCCTCCTGAATTTCCTCCAAAGTCTTTCCTTTAGTCTCAGGAGCAATCAAATAAAAAAGGATCGTTCCAAAAATAGAAAAGAAAGCATACATCCAAAAAGTCGTGTAAATACCAGCCACGTTATTCATCCACTGAAAAATCACTTTGACCAAAAAAGCTAACAAATCGTTCGTGATTGTCACACACATTATGGCAATTTCTTTCACATTGAGAGCAAACATTTCGCCAGTGATGACATAAGTTAAACTGCTTATTCCTAAATTAGAAGCGACATTGTAAAAAATTAAACCAGCGAAAGGAATCCAGCTCACCGATGTTGTATCAGTTTTCAAGTAAAACTTGAAGAAGAAGAAAAATCCCACAATTCCTAATCCAAGGGTGGAGAAAATTCCCGAAAAAAGAAATGTTTTTTTCCTACCAGCTCGTTCAACAACTTCTGTGACTAATAAAGGCATTATTACAGTAACTCCTGCATAAATTATAGCAGCATGTTCAGGCGCCAAGGAAAAATCACTGTAGGTAAAAATCTCTTGAGTGTAAGCCTCAATCGAAGTGTCCCCTGATAAAAATTTCGTCCAAGACACAATTACGACAATCAGTAAACTTTTTCTGTTTCCTTCTTTGGCGAATAAATCCCACAGAGCCAATTTTTCATTTTCTTTTGTCTCCTTAACTGTCTGTTGCACTCTCACAAGTTCCGAATTAACAATATCAGGATTGCTTGTTCCTTGTAATTTTATTATCGTTCTTTTAGCCTCTTTCTTTCGATTTTTAATTAAGAGATAGTAGGGACTTTCTGGCACAAATGCAAATGTGAGAAAAAAGGGAATTAATATTGAAAGTACTGCTACGTTCATCATCTGATAAGGGAGGTAAGCCCCAACAATTTTGACGAACAAACCACCCAACTGGGTTGATATTCTCACTATTAAGAGTAATATTCCTCTGATGTCCTTTCCAGCTATTTCACCAACATACATTATCGTAAAACTGATCGCAAGTGTACAAGAAACTCCACTGATGAATCGAGCTACGTATAACATAATCACGTTGTTTGCCAACATTATCATCACCCAGGAGATTACTTCGACGATGGCGAAGATTAGTAAGGAGTATTTTCGACCTACGAAGGAAGAGAAAACTGGAGTTAGTAAATTTCCCATAGCTGATCCAAGATCCGATGTGGATGCTATCCATGATCCTTCTAATTCTGTTACAGGAAGTGCTGAATTGTTGCTCGTCAAGAAAGGCAGAGCTGGTGATGTCCATGAGTCGACTGTTCCATTTCCAATTGTCAAAATGCAAACTGTATCAGAAATTTTATTTTAAATTTTATAGAGTATGTTATTAAAGATCTGAATTTTTAAGTCTGTGGGATGTTTAGCTTCCTTAAGAGATAACATTCACAGAAGTTGGTAAATATTCATTCAATGATATAAATATTGATTCAGTAAATGTTTCATTCAACCGGATAATCCAGAATGAAACACGTTTTAAATAAACTTTTCATATTTTTCGTATAAAAGATATAGTTGTTATAAAATGGTTTTATTGTTTAACGTTTGAACATTTGAACGACAGTACCATTATTAGTGAATTACATTATAATATAATAAAATAAGGTACACTTTTTGGCAGTTAATATACTCTCGAAACTTAAAAACTATTCTTACCACTAATAGTAGCAGTGAATTGTAGAAAGTAATTTCCTAATTTTGAAGGTGGTTTTTCCGTCTCATCTTCAGCAGAATAAACTTCTCGATAGTTATTGGAAGCATTCGAGAGTTTATATCTCCTGTCACCACTCATATTGAACTAATCGTCTCTTTACATTTTCAACTTTTAGAATAATATTCAATCAAACCGGTTCTCTTCGAAATGTAATGTCTTCGTAATGTTTTGTGTATAAAGAACTGATTGCTAGAGATATGTAGTGTCTACGATGATAACAATGTATAATCATAATAAGAAGATAATTATGTAAGTAAAGTCGTCGATGAAATGATGAAAATCAAGTAAAGATGAAATCTACTATTATTTTTCGGAATCGTTTCTCCTAGAATGTAAAACATCCTGGATTTCCTCTAGAGTTTTTCCCTTAGTTTCGGGCGTGATAAAAAAGAAAACAAATGTGCCAATCAAACAAAAGATCGCATACATCCAAAAAGTTGTATAAAGGTCAAAAGCTTCATTCATCCATTGAAATATTATTTTAATTAAAAACATTATCACATCTGTACTGACAGTCGTACAAGTCATAGCGGTCACTTTTACATTAAGGGCGAACATTTCACCCATTAAAACAGAGGTCAAGGTGCCATATCCTAGGTTAACAGATATATTATAAAACATTAAACCTGTAAAAGGCAGCCACGAAATTGATGTAATGTCAGCTTTAAGGTAGTTTTTCATAAAGAAAAATGTTCCTACGATTCCTAATCCTAATGCAGCAAACGTACCGGAAACCAAAACAATTTTTCTTCTTCCAACTCTTTCCACAATTTGAGTAAATACTAGAAGACATAGTATCGTAAAACTTGCAAAAATCAATGCGGCTTGATTAGGTGGTATAGAAAAATTAATATAACTAAAAATTTCTTGGGTGTAAGCATCAATTGTCATTTTTCCTGCTAAATATTTCGTCCAGCAAATCGTAACTATAATAAATAAACTCCTTCTGTGTCCACTCACAAAAAATAGTTCTCGAAAAGCCCATTTCTTATTCTTTTGGCAGTTGCTCACACTTTTTTGTATTCTTTTCAGTTCTAAATTTACAATCTCTGGAGAATCAGTTCCTCGGAGTCTTCTGATTGCTTTTTTAGCTTCCTTTTCTCGATTTTTTAGAAGTAAATAGTAAGGACTTTCTGGTATGAAGGCAAATATTGTGAAGAAGAGAAGTGGTATACACACCATTATTATATTTATCATCTTGTAAGAACAAAAAACTCCGGCTATTTTTGGTATCAGAAATCCCATCTCAATGTAAATTCGCATTATTAGAAGAAGAATACCTCTGATGTTTTCCTCAGCGATTTCTCCAATGTACATTATAGTGTAACTAAATGCCAGAGTCGAAGAAATTCCACCAATGATTCTGGCAATGTATATCGTGAGAAGATTATTTGCGAAAAGTATTAAAATCCAAGACAATAATTGTGGTATTGTGAAGGTCAGCAGACAGTATTTTCGACCCATTAAATTTGAAAATACTGGAGTAATCAGATTACCAATAATTAGTCCGAGGTCAAAAAATGAGGAAATTTGACCGCCTTGTTTATCTGTTATCGGAATTTCTGAAATGTTGCTCTTCAAATGGGGTAGAGCAGGACTCGTCCATGATTGGCCTATTCCAACTCCAATCGTAGCAAAACATACTGTCAAATAAACAAAAAATGTTCATACCGATATTTTTTCACAGTAAAAATGAAGAAATTTAATTATTATTACCACCCATCGTTGCAATGAACTGAAGATACGAATTTCCTTTCTTTCCATATGGTTTATCCACTTTTGTTGAATCATCTTTATTTGAAACCTCTTGGTATTCATATTTTTCTATTTTTGGAAAATTTTGATCACCTTTCATTATCAAATAATTGCACTTTTTAATTAATCTCAAGGAGTATAAAACGCTCTGTAAATATAATCTTCAGACTGACTACGTGTAGGAATTTTCACAATGCAATTAATTGAGCGTAACACTTACTTATCTGATTTTAAGAATCGAGTTATTCCACGCGGAATGAACATTGAACATGTCCTTGTTAGATTTGGTCTAGCACGTTTTGTAAGACTTTCTCATCAATATTAAAATCATTATTAAAATCATATGCTAATTTTAAAGATTCGTAAAAAGAATTGTAAATAAATTTTGTCTTCAAATTTTGTTCTTAATAAATAAAAATCTATAAGATAATCTCTTATTTTCCGCGAAATGCCCCGCCAGTAATAAAAGCCTTATCATAATTTCCAAGATAACGCTTAATGATGAATCGATCCATTTTTATTAAATAAATACAATGGTTGCTCCCCCCCTCATTGGTCATTTGCTTTAAATTTTAAATATACGTAATTAAGAAATATTCAAATTTATATTTAATTTATTCCACTGGTTATTCATGCCAGAAATTTATATTTAATTTATTCCACTGGTTTTCCATGCCAGAAATTTCAAATATTTAAAACAACCAACTAACTTTTATTCTCTTACCGCAAATGCAAGATGTCTTCAATTTCCTCCAAAGACTTGCAAAGATTTGATAAGATTAAATTAAAAATCTGATAAGATTAGAGTTTCATTAAACTCGAATAGTTTAAATTGATTTAAATCTCTTGAAGTCTGCGGGAACATTTTACTCACTATCGGTAAAAAAGAAAAAAGAAAAATGGGTTGGTGTTGAAACCAGAGATTTCTGACGTAACTCCGCAACAACACTAGCGCCATCGTTTCTGGGTTAATCTGGAAGACGCGTCATCACGCATTCCTCAGCGACTCTTTATTGTTGATTGTTCTCGCTCGTGAAAGCTTTACCTGCGTTTATCATCTTAAGAAATTGTTGTTACTATAAAATATTAACAGGTGAGTAATATTTTATTCATTTCTAAATTGAACTTTTTGCAGCTCAACCAGAATAACGCTCTCCGCTTCATAAGCATGAAGAACGGCTGAAATCATGCATGTGTTATAAAAATATTTTGATTTTTAACAAATCCAAATGTTAAGCATTCATTGTCATGAAAGACAAATGATATCACGATTTTCAGACCGGTGTATAAATTCTTTTTTATTACAGGTTCTTCAAGAGTTAAGCATTCAACCTTGGATGTCCATTTATACAGCATGAGGCTGTATAAATTTATTGCTTGGAAAACAACCGAATGAGGGTCAAACGAAGATGAAAAATGGAGAGTGAAATATACTTAGCGTAAATTTATTTATGTACTTTAATCAATTCTAAAGAATTTGAATATTGTAATACTTCGATATTTTCTCTCCTATTTTGAATTGACAAATGTTGAGGACATATGTTACTTACCATAAGAGCAAATTTAGTTTCGCCAACTTTACGTTTGCAATAATAAATATTTTTTACTAAAACTAGACCATTTACCCTCTTCCGTACGAAACGGGGTAAATGGCCTAGTTTTATAAAAAAAAATATTATTGCGAGCGTAAAGTTGGCGAGACTAAATTTGCTTTTATGGTAATTACCACATATTCTTAATTATTTTATATAATTCGTTGATCCATAATAGTGAAGGAGATTTCTATGCTATAATACAATGAAAACATTTGCATTTATTGAGATTTCTAAATGAATGAATTTTTCATACAATGTTCGAAATTATTGTCGCGGAGTTCAATAATGTGATTAAATGAACTCAATTTTTATCTTAAAATATGTGTAATTAATGCTTTTTACCACCACCTTGTTAATTTAAAAGTATGTTGGGAAATTAAATTGGCTAAATTGGGGCTTTTATTATTTTACTTGAAATAAATATATTACTTGTCGAAATTTTAACATTTATTCAATACATTATTTTATACATAGTTATAAATATCACACAACTCTATCATTTCTGAATAAAGTGTGTTTAGAAGCAGAATTTTCCCCTTTTATTCATAAAAGTTTATATCATTAATATGGAATGTAAGTTAATGACAAGAGACTTAAGAATAAGAGATTAATATAATTTTACAATCACCATTCATACCAATCGTATCTGAATACGATGTTTTGTTGATAACGTTTCATAAATATTTATAATTTGGTATCTTATTTATTACAGAATTACAATCAACAAATTTTAACCAGAATAAGAATAACTATCATTCTGCTGATTCTGAATAATTAAACTCAAATAATGAAGATATTAGATATAAATAGATAGAATTTTAGATATTTTAATAAACACATTTCTTTATGAGTCCATTATTAACTTCCAGCCATGTATAGTTCATTTCCGTTTCCATTTACTTTCTCATATAATATTTAATGTTTTTAGAAATTATAAACATTTTGCAGATATGTGTTAAACAATCTCTATTCAGAACTTATGACTATAAAATACTCTTCAATTTTTATTCGCACAATTACAAGTAAACTACAGATACATTTTTTTGATTCAATTTATGTATTTCTTATATAACTTCATCGTCATAATAAAATTCTAATACTAAGATACTTTTAATCTTATAAATCTCGTATTTTATTCTTATTTTTCACAATGAACAAAAATTTATTCGATCAATTAAAGCTCAAGCTTTAAAATAAATAAAGTTTTTACAGTTGCACTTTTATTATTCGTAATTCTACATCATCTACGACATATTTATATATCACACATTTCATTTCTTACGATATATTTCTTACGATATATAATGTTTGGAAAAGCGATTCTTCGGTCCCAAATTTACAGCGTAAAAGAAAAGTCTAAAACTTTTCATTTTTCGTGTTTTTTCGTTATTGAACAAAATTAATTAACTATCGAAGTATGCGTAAAACTATTTTTGTAAAAATTATCTACTTTATTGACAATAAGTAAATTGAATGCCTATTATAATAATACTGTCAATTATCAGTAAATTTCAGTAATAACAACACTTGTATACTATTATACATATATATTCAATTAATTATTACTATAAAAATACTTGTTACAAGAAAATAATTATAAATAATTATATAATTTTCTCCAATTTAAGCTTCTTACTTCAGCCTCATTTACTTCCAGCCTCATAATTCTTTTATTAGCTTTTACCTTTGACTTCCTTACAATTAAATATTCATGAAAGGATTTAAAACAATCTTTTATGATTTATATAGTCAAACTTCTTCTGATTCATTTCCTTTAATATCATTCTTTATAACGATTTTCACTTTCTTTACTTTTACAAAAGACAAAAAACAATAGAATATTAATTGACACACATTAAAAATCTTGAAATTTCAATTCTTTACAGGAAAACAAAAAATCTTTTTTGAATTGCACTGGATGTTATTTTTATTTTATAGTCTATAATTATATTTCTCGCGACGTAAATTTTGTTACTTTGCAGCGATTGCAACAATTTATAAACATTTTACAAATTGTTATGTTGCCTTCCTGAAGCTCGAGAACGCTTATTAAAAAAAAATCGCCCTCAGGTGGGCTTCGTTTCCGCTTCCAGACTCAAAAAAGCCGTGGAATTCAATTCCTGTGTGTGTCTGCGATAAGTAGAGTTGAAACTTGTTTCATAATTCCTACTCGCATTATTTCCTCTCGAGCGCGACAATTCTCTGTTGGAACTTCTTCTTCGACTCGCTATACAGCAACAAAGGTAGTCGTTGTATCTATATGTATAAAAAATCCGTTTAATAAAATTCGATTTCACAAATAAATATTAAATTCCTATCTTTATGTCAAATTTCTGCATTTTTAAAAATTAAGATAATTAATACTCGTGTTCATTCATTGAATTTAATTAACTCTGATTTCATCCTAATCTTAGTTGTTAAAACTCGTCTAGAATTTCAACAGAAATAGAATTATTTTCGTGAATAATATTATAATTACCATTGCAACATCTCAAATAATCTCTTGTTATCCTTATTAAAAGTATCCAAGCGTGAAATAATTCTCTTATTTAATGGAACAATTTTCAAAATGGAGAACGACTTTTGAAATGTTTTTAATTGCTTAGAAATAGAATTAATTTTAAATTTTTTAATAATTAATTTATTTGAGGAATTAAAGTCCTAAACTTAGATAGATAGTCAGGGGCGGTGCAAACAGTATGGATGTCATGGATAAATCCATACATGGAAAGATAATGATTTTTGTTTCAAAGTATTAAACGAATTTATATCTAGAAGGTAGAAAAGGTCTGTAAGAGTCAGACATCGAATTAATATATAAAATAAAAATCAGGATAATTAGAATATAATTTTGCACATTAAAAAAACGTGTCTGATAACATCGTGCCTTTTCTACTTGTGCAACTTAACAGTTTTCGTACAACATTTTCTTTCAAATAAAGAAAAAGCAAAGAAAAAAATTTCGGTCTACCCTCTCCCATCGTAAATCCATACATGGAAAAAATGGGCTGCGTCGGCCCTGCATTGTTTTACTACTAAGGGCTCACTGGCGCCATTAGTGAAAAACTGTTAAGTTTCATAAGTAGAAAAGGCACAGTGTGCTCAGACACGTTTTTTTAATTTGCAAAATTATATTCTAATTATCCAGATTTTTATTTTATATATTAATTCGATGTCTGACTCTTACAGACCTTTTCTACTGTGTCTGAGAAAAGTCTATTTAATTATGGTAGATGGCTGACAACAACGTGGTTTTACTACTAAGGGCTCACTGGCGCCATTAG
>CAJFCP010000098.1:1550560-1560928 GCA_904066005.1 Synergus itoensis
TTAAAAAACGTGTCTGACTCTTACAGACCTTTTCTACTGTGTCTGAGAAAAGTCTATTTAATTATGGTAGATGGCTGACAACAACGTGGTTTTACTACTAAGGGCTCACTGGCGCCATTAGTGAAAAACTGTTAAGTTGCTTAAGTAGAAAAGGCACGATGTGTTCAGACACGTTTTTTAATGTGAAAAATTATATTCTAATTATCCGGATTTTTATTTTATATATTAATTCGATGTCTGACTCTCACAGACCTTTTCTACTGTGTCTGGAGAATGTCTATTTAAATTAGATGGTTGACAACAACATGGTTTCAAGGGCGGTGCTGACAGTATGGATGCCATGGATAAATCCATACATGGACATTTTCAAGTATGGAAATTCCAAAGATGATAAACTGTCTGGAAAGATAATGATTTTTTTTTCAAAGTATTAAACGAATTTATATCTAGAAATGTTGTACGAAGGAAAACTTTTTCTGTCAAATAAAGAAAAAGCAAAGAAAAAAATCTGGGTCTATCCCCCCCCCCAACATAAATCCATACATGGAAAAAATGGGCTGCGCCGGCCCTGTAGATAGTAATAGATAGATAGTATAGATAGTAATTGTGATTTAATCATAATCTTACTTTTTTCGGAAAGTACCACTGATGAAATAGAGAGCAATGGGGTTGACACAACTATTGATGAAACTTAAGCAAAAGCCAATTATTCGAAAGGCATGCCAATAGTCGTCGTATGTTTCACGAGATGATGGATAAAAGTGAAACCAGAGCATAAATATGTGATAAGGTAAAAAGCAGATGAAGAAAATTATCACGAAGGAGATCACCATTTTTCCTGCCTGAAAAATAAATAAATTATTAAAATTGTATTTCAAATATGAAACCTTCTCATTCCAAAGAAAATAGAACATTTTGCGTCTACAATAAAATTTAAAGAAAAGTTTGGTATCTTATTGTTTGCGTAAAGAATTTTAAATTCAAAACTTCTGAAGTCTGAAAAACTCGAGAACTTTAGTTTTACACAGAGTCAGCGATATGAAGTTTCTGAGTTGAGGGAAGATTTATGTTAAAATGAGTGTATATTTTGAGTAAAAGTCCAATATTTGTCCCCTACAGCAATAAATTGTGAGATTATGGTGACAATTTTTGAAAGATAGACACTTCAGGAAGTTTTAACTTGAAATATTGGATTTGAAATGTCATTTGCGGTTATAAAAATGTATCAGGAGATTTGAACCCTCAAATAATCGAAATATATTTTCCCCATTTTTTTTTATCCTGAAATAAATTTATAAATACTTATAGATAAATAATTTCAACTAACTGAAAAATTTGGTCAAACTCGATAAATATTGAGGCATGATTTAGCATCCAATAAAATAGGAAAATGTATTAAATAGATAATGCTTTTTATAAATATTTTTTTTTAACTAGCTCAAGTGGGTTCTCGAATCTGAAATAGTATATTTTAATCAGACCTTTCTTCGAGTGCGTATTTGCTCACAATGTTGGGGAGCACCGGGAATCTCTCCTGGCATATTTCTAGTGGATAGCTCTAAATGTCGTGCCATCCCTAAATAAAATCCTGATATAATACATAAAGGTATTGCGTAATAGGCCAGGAATTTAAAAAGCACCAATCCTTTCTCGTAACTCTCACCTAAAAAAAAAATAAATTCTTTGAATGCACGCAAAGATAATATGTATGACTTATTCGTCAATTGAATGGAAATATTAGTTATAAAAATAATAAATTTTTTGTTTTCTGGGCCATGAAATCACTTATTTTTTATTAACTTTGATATAATATATATTTTGCAAGCAAATTATTTTTAAAAGGAGAAAAAATAACGTAATCTAGATAAAAAATGATTTCTCGCTTGTCCTTTTCAACTCTTTTGATTTATTATCAAAGTGGCCCATTTTTTCATGTATAATACACATTCTTATTGAAAATCACCGAATTCTTTGGGAAACGGATAGCAAATCTGAATGCTATGGTTTCCATTGAGAGGCACGGACGTAACATATGAGAATAAAAAGGCCGGCATTGCAAAAATTGTTGCCAGAACCCATATCAGGACCGCTATCAATACTGTCAATGGCTTGGCATTTAAACCTGTCACATGGCTTCGTAAAGGGTCAGCAATCGCACAGTACCTGTGTAAAAATTATTACAATTAAATGAAATCACAGTAATCTAAAAAATTTTTTAGGAAATGTGGCGAAAACTACCCTCAAAAGTAAACTTTATTATTTATACTAGTTTTTTATATTCATTACTATTCAAAAAATATTTAAAGCGAAATAAAAAATGAAATTTTGAAAATAACGTAAGAATGCAATATCTGCGACATATTCTGCGACAGAAAAAATCTGCATTCATTATGAAATAATAACTTAGATAACGAGTTGAGAACTTTGTATGAGTGAAAGTTTAATTAACTTTTCATAATCTTACTATAAATATTAATATAATTTGAACTAAATTGTGGGCAAATGTCAGAAGCTTTTTCAGTCAATAAAAATTTTACCAACTCAGTAAATTTAAAATTATATATATATATATATATAAACACCTGGTAGCAAAATTATGTAGGTTGAAATACTTTTTATGTAAATTTGTACCTCTCTGCTGATAAAGCTGTCAGCGTAAAAACAGAAACTCCTATCGATATATCCTTGGCACATTCTGAAAGTTTGCAGACTCCCAAACCCCAGGGCCAAGATTCTATTGTGTAGAGAATTGACGTGAAAGGTACACACGTTATAATTACCTGCCAAAAAAAAAATCAACTTAACGAAGAGCAATATTTTAAGAATTACTAGTATCTAACAATTTTTTTGACATTTAAAGTAATAACTAAAATTGCTTTCTATAAAGTTCGAAGTATGGAAAGGTCTGGGGGCAATATTTTATCAAAAAGTAAGATAAGAGAATAATAAAAAGATGATGAAAAAACTTGGAACTCTCATAAATGCGATTTCTTTTCTATTCAAGATAAATAGAACTATTTTATTTAGAATCTGTTCTGAGTAATAACCTGTCAGAAAAATTCAAGGGTTGATAACTTTGCTTTTACCTAAAGTTACGAGAGATTAATTGCCTTCTTTTATCACTGGAAGAGTACTATTTACAAAATAATAAAAGCAATTTTGTTTATAAAAAGAATTGAAAATGCGTAATCCAATATACTCTGATAATACAAATATTTTATATTATCAGAAGCTCAGACGTATTTCAGTGGCTATAAAAAATCTCAGAAATACTGCACTAAGGATAATAAAATTTATTTATTTCTTCCTTTTTCAGAATAGCATGAAAAATCAACCTAACTCGAGAAAAGCTTAGTGTCTCTAAATCCCATTTAAGAGAGGAAATGCAGTTTCTGTGTTTTTGACTTTATGTACCTTAGGCTGACATCAGTAATTTTTTATAAATAGTATAAAAATCCAATAAATTATAGATTAGTAAATCAATTCATTGTAACAATTTTACAGTAAAAAATTTTAACAAGCTTATATTTTTATTAGTTACATAAACTGTTTGAATGGGGTCGAAAATTTACATAAACGAACGAGATTATTATACACATATGTCTCACTCAAAGATAAGGAAGAACCTGTTTAAACTGGACGTTAGCCAAAATGTGCTATACAGTTTCAATCTCCTTTATTGTCCTGCGCAGTAGCGCATAATTGAAATTCCGCCACAATAAACCACCTGAGCTGCAAACTTTATGCATTAAAGCATATAATTTTGCTAAGCTACTGCCGAACTAAATTATAAAATGAATTTTAATTATATATGAATTTAGATTTGCTTTTGAATTTAATTATAATTAAATTTATGATAAAGTTAGTTATAATAAAGTTAGTTATAATAATATCAAAATTGTATTATACCCGTTGCATTTATGTTTAAATACAGTTCGAATTAAAATATGTTTTAAATATAGCATACTTTCTATGATTTTCCAGTTCTTCTGCAGTAAGGTAGACGAATCAAACGACATTGACAAAGTTTTAGTGGGAACTTGATTTATGGAGGTTACAGCGATTGCAAGACCAAAAGTGGATGGAATGGTTCGTCTTTGTCTTGCAGAAGACGAGAAGTTAAGTAATTCAAGCAGTGAGGAATTTTCTGGCAAAATCGTGAATCGCATTATTGCAAAGTCTGTTCGTGAATATTGAGAAACAATCCTTCCTACTCAAAGGGATTTTCTGCTCATTTTATTTAACTTGAAAAGAGTTAGAAAAGAGAAATGTATAAATGGAAAAAAACAAACAATTGTCATTCATTCATTTTCACATAAAAGCTTTTACAGTTAGTTGATAATCTATTATAGTTTGTTGACATTGAGAAGATAAAAGGAAGGATACGATCTTGTAGGTATAACTGAACATCTGAACAATGAATCATTTTCTACTTTCTGAGGATAAAAGTTATTACTATCTCGTGTAAGAAGGAGGAAAATTATGGCAATGAATTGCAGTTTTATCGTCTAATTGCTATTGTCATCATTAGTTTTCTATCAGAAGCTGGTTAAATTAGTTATGGAAATTTTTCTTATACAACTTGATTGACAAAGTATATTTTATTGCAATTTAGTATTAATGTAAGGAAGCTTTAAATTCTGATGATATATATTGATTTATATTAATTTAATGAATGATAAGTTCAAACCCCTCTGATGATAGAAAATACACATGTTATTTGTGGTGAATTTGATTATTTTGTAAACACTGTAGAAAAACGTTTTCTTACCAAAAGGTCCCCAAGAGCCAGGGACAGAACATAAGTATTTGGAATGTTTCTCAGGCTTGGGTAACGCAGCAATGTAAGCACTAGAATCCCATTTCCCAGCACTCCAACGACTAATATAATGAGAAATACTGCTGGGACAATATAAGTTTCCGGTCGCTTTTCATAAGGAACGTATTGATCGTCATCTTCGATTTGGCTGTAATTCTGATTGAGTATCTGAAAAAAGATGAAGAATGGTCAGTCAAAACTCAAATGATTGAATAGTGAGAAAAGAGAGTGAGGAAATTAGCAATTTAAAAGTTCGAAATTGACGTAACTTTCAGGAAATTTCTCATTTCCTATGCAGAGGAGATCAATATGGAGATTTTTGTTTAGAACCGCCAATATCAATATCTGCTTTAATAATAAATAATAATAATAATTTTCAGGTTTCTTAGCACTGAAATTCCTTTCTCATTTCTTCAAATTGTACTATCAGGTTCTGCTTTCAAAGTAAAAGTTTCCAACGATTTCTAGAACTCTCAAAATGGGTTTCTGCTTTTAGCTGTAGGAATAAGCTCTTTCAGTAATCAGAAATAATTATTTTATAATGTCAACTTGAATCATTAATTAGAAACTATTTTAAAATATCAAGAATAAACATGTGATAATATTTTTTTTCTAATTTATAATCTTATAGATTTTTGTTCCTTTGTTTTCATTAATCTTATCAATAAATTGCATTGAATTCAAAATGTTTTTATCTATTTTATGAAAAGATTAAAGTTGTTTCTGCAGATTATTTCTCATTGCTTTAGCGTGAAAGTGGATCATCTTGTCCTCAAATATGAAATCAGCTTTAAATAAAAGATAGCTCGAACGAGGAAGTAGATACATATTTAAAATCTTTCAAATGGACTCTCGAGGACTGAGTTTGATGCATAAGCCGAGACATTTTCAGATTTAAATTAAATGAAAAAAATAAAGAAAAGTACTCTAGTATCGTAATAAGTTTTATGAAGCTTTCATAACTTCATTGGCTCGTAAATCATGGAAGATGATATCACGAGGTCACGTGTCCAGATATCCAACTACATGTTTTCTCCTTTTGAACTTTCAAACTTCTGACCCCTTCTTTGATCATCACTTTTGTTTTAATTGGGAAAATCGTTTAATCCTATTTTAATTCAGTAGAAATTCACTTTTTCATATTTTTGAGATATTTAGTATGAAAAGCTTAATTTAACTTTCAACCTCTTCTTTGCTTTTGAACTAATTAACAAAATCTTTCCATCAAGCTCTAAATCTCAATTAACGGGTAAACTTTTTAGCTTGATTAATTCACTAAATAAATTTGATATCTCATTATAATTTTAAAAGAAAAAGTTAAGGAAATTTATATAATTAAATAAGCGTATGACGAAAATGTCAATATTTAAAACTCAGGAAGTACGTCATGTCTGACTAAACTGTCTTTTACTACTGCGCTTGCTTTTATCTACTTTGTGTAGAAAAGTATTGAGATTAAAATCTTCTCTCATTCTTTTCATTTCAAGTCACGAACAGTATAGGTCAAGATGCAATTTAATGTTTCACGGTATTGGGTTTCATACTGGGAAAGAAGCTGTGAAGAAACTGTTGTAAAATTCGCAAAGTAAAAGAAACATTTCAATTTAACAGATTTTTTTATTAAATAAAAAAATTCTTTTAACAAATTTGACCTTAATTATATTAGTTTGATTAATATTATAGGTGACGAAATGCTAAATTTTCTCATTAAAAATTCGGTTCGTCTAGTCGGTTGGGGAGTTCGTTGGAGTGGAAAATTACACAAGTATGCTAAATAAGACGAAATTCTCAAACGTGACAGGGATTAATTAATAGTATGTAACCAGATTTTTGAACCGAGGAGCTTTACAAATTTGAGAATAAATTTCTAATCCCTTCAAGCGTAAATAGCAAACTAAAAGACGACCTTCTCCAATTTGTTATATATAGACTGTAATGTATTATACAAATTAATTTATTGTTAGTTAGAATTTATTTTCATTTTAAAGTTACATGAATGGTAGAGAGAGAGCAGGCAACTAAGTTTATTGTAGTTAGAAAATGAATTTGCATATTATTTACCTCGTTTTCACGAAAGTACAAACTCGTACAAACAAACAAGTACTTTTAATATCACATACAAGAGAGGGAAAAAATAAAATTTTATAAAATATATTATGAAATACACGTCAGTTTTTATTACTTTATACTGAACTGCATAAATATGAAATAAAAATTTAGCTCTAGTACATTTTACCTAAGGGAATATTGTATTTTCAATGTATTTTATTATATGTGAGAAGCTCAAAATTTTAATCTCCGTTGTTGGTGTATCACGTGTCGGTTCGTAAATTTAATATCTTCTTTCTTGCTTCTTTTTACTTTTATACAGGACCAGTATAGTGAAAAAGGAAAAGGAGTTGAGCAAGCTTTCTTACTTCCATTATCCCATATTTAATATCATGGTAAATGTTGATCATGAAATGATTTCATATAAATATTCTATCTCCACTCTAATCTCTACATTATAAGAATTAAAAATCCGATTTTGATATAATTTCAAAAAATGTATTATCTTTTTAATGAAATTGAATTCTTTACAGGAAAAATCGTAAAACTGTAAATTTTGGATGAAAAAGACATTTTTGGAAGAATGTGTAGGATGTGGTCTAACATAGAATGGATTATGAATAATAGATGTGAGTTCTACCTCATTCGTGGAATAAGGCCTGCTTCATAACGGACAATTTATGTCTATTTTCGCTCCAAATTTATTCCCACTGGCTGGAGCCATATAGGAATTTCAGATGAACAAAAACACAAATTGTGGTCTTTATTTGTACTTCCTCTGCCAAAAATATTTGCAAAGCTTTCGTATTTTTTTTGTCTATATTTTCCTTAACTTGACTTTCAAATCAAGTAAGAATTTTCCCGCTGTAATTAAGGCATATAAAGTCTCAATTAGCACTGCCCTATGCAATTTTCCTTGAAGTAATCGAGTAATAAGTGGACTGTTTTTGCATAAAATTGCACTTTGAACCTTGACTTATCAGGTAGCGATGAATCTGAATTCTGAATTCTGAATCTCGGACAAGATAATTTTAATAACTGGAAATATGATCGAAATACGTATTTAAATAGAATTATTTTTTAAATTGAATAATGGTTTGCAACTGAAACGAATGAATGATGAATGAAGCGATGAACGAAAGTCAATAAAAGTTATTTCTCGCCACTGTATACGATTGACAGGATCTCGAAGTTACTGGAGAGGAAATAGTGTGTTAAAGTCGTAATTCGAAGGCCCTAAAAAGTTGACTTCAAAGTTCAAAAGCTTGCATGTAGTTACCGGAAATACAACAATTTCTTCGATGGAGTGAGCATCTCCTTTGGAATTTCCGTAATAAAGTTTAGCTCCATTCCATGAAATGAAAAGCATTTTGTCCTCGTAGCGAGAAGATATTCAACCCCACATTTTATACCGTCTTCTTATTTCACAGTCTCTTTATGTCAAATAAAAGTTCCTTCACTTTGTAATTTGTGAATTTTTACTTATAATTAGACAAAAAATTCAATGCGTAAATAAATAAAAAAATTTTCTATTAATTGAGGAATATAAAAAGCAAGGAAAATGATTCTACTATTTTAATTCATTTGTTTTATTGCTTAAATCTTTCTTGAGTATTTTAAATCATACTTGACATTTGTAATAAAGCCAAGCAAAAGAAGACCACGGTCAGCGCAATTTTATTTAGTCTTGTTTTAAATGAAACCTCCTTATTCCAGAACATGACGATCGTAAAAGCGTACCCGAAGGTTCTTTGCTTACTTTGCAATCTCAACTTAACTTTCGTAACAGGATTGAACATATAAGCTTCGTAAATTGATCGGAAATTCTCTTTTCTTACAGTGTTTGAAAGAAAGTTTATAAAAAGAATGAAAATTTATAGACCAAATTTTTAGAAAAAATGATTGATATATGAGTTTTAAATTCTCCAAGTAAATTTTATGATTCTATCCAAATACACCCTGTTTAATAATAAACGATTAAATGGTGACTGTGATCACTTGAAATTTTATTTGAAAGTTAAGTAGATTACTTCTTGAAACTTTTGACGAACATATAATATCAAAGTTGAATAAAATCTAAAACAGATCAATAATCTAACGCAGTAAAACGAGTTTACTAGTCTATAAAATCCGGTGTACTTTTGAAAGAAAAATATCACAGATAAGAATTTTATGTCTCTTCTTCAAAAGTTTTAACACCTTAGTGGAAACAATATACAAACTTCGAATTTATGGAACTTCTGACGTAATTGTATATAAGTTTGCCCTAATTTTGATCTTCAATGGGAGAACTCGGTTTTGCTGTTTGTCACGTTTGTATGCAAAATGTTTGCTGCACATAAAGGAACGACCTCACAGTAAATATAATATTTAAGTTCGATTGAATGTGACAATTTAGCTTGCCACTACATATCTGGTTATTGACGGTCTCTTCATTATTCTAGACAATTCTGATCTTGATTCGGAACCTCATTGAAGGAAGCAAAACTTTTCCGTTTAAGTGTGAAACTAGTCAGCGAACTTTCGACCTAACGTTAAATTTTATGATTTGTATTCAGAGAATGAAAGGGTGTAATCTGAAATTGCTTCTAGTGCTCTTAATGGTGTGGAAGTGAGTCGGTCGCCCCGCAAGTCACCCTGAAAATTCGACTTGGTTTTCGTTAAATAAGATAAGTACCACAGACGATGGACCCGACGTCCAACGTCATTTCTAGTTAACGTTTAATGGAAACTTATCGTGATTGCATCTATTCAAAGGCCAAGCTTGTCGCATCATATAAACTTAATCTCAGGAAAGATCGAAAGATAATCTCCTACAAATCTGAGAAGAATCTAGTTTAATTATGCTTTGATGAGTTTCGTTGATATCACGTAAATAGCTTGTTTTGGCTAGATTTTAATAGACTATCAGGAAAAAAAAAAAATATATATAATATATTATACAATTATATGTTGTGATTTTGTTTCGAAAAATGTCTAAAAGAATGTAATCCCAGTCAGTAGAACAAGTCAATGTTTGGCTAGACAGTCCGAGAGTAGTAAAGGTCTGAGAGTAGTAAAGGTCCGTATATAGTCAGACACATTCTGCAAGAGCGACGGCAATACCATTTTATAATTTATATTTTCTTATCCCGAATCAAAAACCATGTTGTTGTCAGCAATCTAATTTAAATAGACTTTCTCCAGACACAGTAGGAAAGGTCTGTAAGAGCCAGACATCGAATTAATATATAAAATAAAAATCCGGATTATTAGAATATAATTTTGCACATTAAAAAACGTGTCTGAACACATCGTGCCTTTTCTACTTATGCAACTTAACAGTTTTTCACTAATGGCGCCAGTGAGCCCTTAGTAGTAAAACCACGTTGTTGTCAGCCATCTAATTTAAATAGACTTTCCCCAGACACAGTAGAAAAGGTCTGTAAGAGTCAGACATCGAATTAATATATAAAATAAAAATCCGGATAATTAGAATATAATTTTGCACATTAAAAAAT
>CAJFCP010000098.1:1561028-1607350 GCA_904066005.1 Synergus itoensis
TATAATTTTGCACATTAAAAAACGTGTCTGAACACATCGTGCCTTTTCTACTTATGCAACTTAACAGTTTTTCACTAATGGCGCCAGTGAGCCCTTAGTAGTAAAACCACGTTGTTGTCAGCCATCCAATTTAAATAGACTTTCTCCAGACACAGTAGAAAAGGTCTGTAAGAGTCAGACATCGAATTAATATATAAAATAAAAATCTGGATAATTAGAATATAATTTTGCACATTAAAAAAACGTGTCTGAGCACATCGTGCCTTTTCTACTTATGCAACTTAACAGTTTTTCACTAATGGCGCCAGTGAGCCCTTAGTAGTAAAACCACGTTGTTATCAGCCATCTAATAAAATAGACTTTTCTCAGACACAGTAGAAAAGGTCTGTAAGAGTCAGACATCAAATTAATATGTAATATAAAAATCTGGATAATTAGAATATAATTTTGCACATTAGAAAAACGTGTCGGAGCACACTGTGCCTTTTCTACTTATGCAATTTAACAGTTTTTCACTAATGGCGCCAGTGAGCCCTTAGTCTTTCCAGACAGTTTTTCATGTATGGAATTTCCATACATGAAAATTTCCATGTATGGATTTATCCATGGCATCCATACTGTCTGCGCCGCCCGTGATCAAAATACCTTGAGAATCGCTTTTTCTGTAGTAATGAATTTTCACTGTACAAAAGAAAAATATGTAGATGAATTTTCCTCTCTATGTGAAATTGACATGAAAATCTTTATTCAATCTTTTTAATTCATTTCGAAATATCCTCTCGTATGTAGAAGTTTAATTAGATTAGTTGCAGTAGACTGAAATTAATGAACTGATTAAATTTAATTAAAAAAAGAACCGTGGAATTTATTTTTTTCATAGAGCAGGACTTCTACTACTCTTTTGATGTTGCATTAGTTTTGCTTTGAGTCGTTGAAAGCTTTTCCATTCAGTAAGCTTGTCGTGAATCGGCTGATTGATTTCCACGAATTTATCAAATATCAAAAAATAATTGAATCTCGATTTGTCAGGCATTTCATTGGCTTTGAGCCAATTTACCTGTGGGATGTGATTCTTCGCTTGGAATATCATCGGACAATTAGGAGAAAAGCTTCAATGAATGGAGGAGTAATTTATCACGTATACAAGAGAAATAAAAGTTGTCTATATAGCAAAAGCGACCAATTGCATTTACGGACTAAAACTCAGCTTTTAATATTCTATAATTATAGAATTTTTTTGAAAATAAGTATTTTCGTTTCTAGTATTAGTGAAGACTTAGTTTTACCTCCGAATGGAATGAATTATATCAAGCTTTCGTTGAAAATCTAACATTTATTCTCTCTAAATTGAAAAATTCACGACTGTCGAGCTCAACGATTTATTTTATAGTGAGTTGCAGCCAGAAACGTAACATATTGTCATCGCACTTCGTTTTACAACGAGTGAAGAATAGGACACAAAATGAAAAGGCAAACAAAAAGTGATAATAAAGAAGCAGACACCAAAATTAATTTATTTTGAAGAAAATAATTACTCGATAATAAAGATAATATTTCTTATCGTCATCAAATATTATTATTATTATTATTAATGTGTCCTAAATTTGGCATAGGGAAAATCTCTAAAAGATGCTCTAGATTTACATGAGAATAAATTCTTTTTCACTTTTATTCTACACTGTAAGAATTTGATCCTCAACATGAATTTTTAATGTACGTTTTAGAATTTTTATTGAGAGTGAAAGACTTCCTTTTTCACACACTTATCGTTTCGAGCTTTGCATGTCACAGAAAATTGAAGAAGGTTCTGAAGAATTTCTTTGTATACTACCAAATAATGTTCCGGTTTTCGATTCTCTTGATTACACAAGTATTTTGGGGATTGGAATTTTATCGTGCTAAAGGTCGTGCAAAAAATTGAATAAGGTCAATCTTGACTAAGCAATGAAGTTGCCCTCGAACAGATAAAAATTGACCCTCTACATTCCCATACTATTCACCCTCTAGCCCACAATTACGCTCTTGATTTAAGTAAGCCATCGATTTTTATCCTTTTAGTAACCTCCCACAATTTCTCTCTCAATTCTTCTAAAATCATTTTTTGAAAATGCAAGAATGAAAATAATATAACCGAAAATTCTTTTGTGAATCCAGAGGTTTATATATACTAAAATATTCACTTATGAGTCATAAAGATGCGAAATATAGGAGAGAAATCGATAGGTTATTAATATTTTTACGCCTCATCATTTCACAATTTGCATACGAAGATTAGAATACGTGAATAGGAAAGATTGAGTAAAGATGTAATATCCTCCGTGACCTGTCTTTCACAGAAATCTATTTTCTCTTGAAAGAGTATGAAATATATATCCATTTTTTATTTGTAAACATAAAATTTTATGTCTAATAAAAATATGACTCAATCCGTTATTCTTAATCTTGAACAAAACTTTCTCCCGATGGACTCTTGTGTCCCAGACTTAAAAAAAATTGTGTCAGATAGACAACATTTTTCTCTTTTATTTTACGCTTCTTTAGATTTTTAAGATTTATCGTATTGATCGAAAGAACCTCCGCAGCCACGGGCACAGTTTTTCTTCGTGTATGAAATATCAGACTGGTACGTATCTCATCTAACTTTTTTTTTGTGAATCGTTTTTTCATTTTTTTTTTGCAATTTTCTTCTTTTTACATTTTATACCGCGCTGATCCTATCACTCAATCTATATGTGCCTTATCGATAGTAAGCGGGGATCGAATTTGAAAACATCATTCACCTGATGCAACTTTATGCCCTTATACCCACTTACGTGGGCTAAAATTGCATGAAAGTTCAATTTTCTCGAATCATTTCTTGAAATATGTACTCGTGTTATTTTATTTTTATAATTTTAATATATTTATATGATTCTTAAATTTAAAATGCAAAAATGATAAGAAAAAACCCAATTAAGCTCCACTCGCAGAAAAAAACTTATTTTAATAATTAAAAATGGAAATTTCTTTATATTAAAGAAAACTTTCTTTCCTTTACAAGATTTTTGTTTAAATCAAAGAAATGTTTCTATGATCGTATATCAATACTTCAATTTCTTTGATTCAAAGAAACTGTTTTCTGGGTGTCCAATTTATCATGAATTTCACCCAGGATTTGACAGTCCTAAAATAGAGTTACATATAAATATATACAAATGATATCATTATTTGAGACCCCAAGGTAATGAAATTAAAAATGAAAGTTTCCGAATTCAACGTAAATTGTAATTTCTCCAAACGAGTATGTATAAGAATTTTATTATTCACGTATTCAGAAAATTTTGATAAATGTAATTCTCAAATCAACAAGCTCCTCTTACTTTTAACAATCATTACTTCCCGTATAAAATTTTACGATGCGAAGAAAATCTTTCAAAGCCTAAAGAAATATGGCACTTTACTCTGCAGGAAACTGGAAATATAAGATGAAAAATGACTGAAGGAAAAAAATACTGACGCTATTCTGACCACAGTTTTCTTTAAAACACAAAGGTACTCTCAATTTTTTAATAGAAATATGTTATAATAAAATTAATTTAATCTTTTTAAAAAAAAATTAGACAAAATCTACAATCAACTCGGGGAGAATAGAAATTTAAATTAAAGGAAATTTCGACTGTGCGGAAATTCTTTCCACTTCCGTTCTTTTTCTTCACAAATCGGTCTCTAATTTGCGATGAGATCCATGAAAACATTTCCTCCATCCTAGCTATCGTGTGTAATACTTTCAAATGTAAAATAATTTTATTCTAAAAATGAAAAACATTTTCCAATTTCCCGTTTAATAGCCTTCTCGTCATGCCTCCTTATGAATGTATGTAAAGTTAATTTATTAATGTGTGTGTGACGTTAGCCGTCATGCATTCTCGCTAATGAGATTTTCATGGGACGCGAAATTTCTTTTCCGATATATTTTTCATTAGACATGCTATTAATCACTCGCATTAAATTCTCGATAAAATTCACGTTTTTATAGTGATGAAATTTTTAAATATTGATGTAAAGTAAATATTTTATTAAATAGATCATTATAGGAAAAAATTTAAAAACATGTTTTTCCAGGCGATAGAAAAATATGGTCCGTTCTGTGTAACAAAATTTAATCAATCTTTTCAAGCAAGGCGATATTATGCTAAGGGAGTGGAATAACTCTGAAAATTTTATGAAGAGTCCTTGGTGCTTCTGGGAAATTTGTTATTTCGTTATTCTAGGCTAAAGGCGGAGATTTATTCCTACCTTAAAATTTATAAATCTGCTAATTTTGTTGAATCGTAAAAAGTGCAATTTCGAATATTTCATTAGTCGTTATTTTGTTATGATATTGTTAATATAAACTTTACATCATATATGTAAATATAAAAACTTTTTTTGGTAATATAGTTTTTAAGCACCTTTATAAAATACGGCGATACAAACAGTGATTCTGCAAATTTATAGATTTTTGATCAATAAAGTTATAAAAATTAAATATTTTTATTAGAGATATCGATTTACTGAATGTTTCTGATGGTAATACACTCTTAGCTTACCTAACTACCTGCTAATTAATCAAGAAATTTAAATTATTGAATTTTGAATTAAAGTCTATTGCGATTTCAGATTCAGTTAATTGAAATTCTCCCTTCTGTTCAACTGTTTACTTCAACGCGCCATTAACGGGGAGAGGGTTCTTAAACTCGACTTAGTTACTATCAACCTCTTGATTTCTGACGTTCCTTTTGCAGTGATTTGCTCTAAAGCTTCCAGCTCTAGTTGAAATTGATCAAGAACTCGCAATTTCGCTTCCGTGGTTTTGCAAGCTGCAAACTTGGAAACCGAGGAAACTCAAGAAATCTGTTTCGATTCTCGTCAAAACAAGTTTATGCCTGTTTCCGTTGAGCAAAAACATTTTAATGAAGAAATTTGATATACGAGTGATACGACCAATGACAGTCTTTAAATTTAGCATTAATCCTGCAATCTTAATAAGAAATCTCAATATTGGAATTACAATCTTAGGAGTGCCTTGAAAATTATTCTCTTTCTTCGATTCTCTGATCAAACACATA
This sequence comes from Synergus itoensis, assembly GCA_904066005.1. NCBI lineage: Eukaryota > Metazoa > Arthropoda > Insecta > Hymenoptera > Cynipidae > Synergus > Synergus itoensis. The sequence continues at coordinate 1,566,116 of CAJFCP010000098.1, forward strand.
ATCTGATTGTATTCAGAGATTTATGCTAAATTTATCTGAAGAATACTCGTTATTTCTTAAGAATGAAAAGCTCTAGATTAAATAAAAGTCAATTCTAAATTTCCGCTTGCTAAAACGATTCCAAGACATCTAACAAGTTTTCGATTTCTTTGCTTCTTTGATTATTAATATTTTATTCCTTCCTTTATTGAAATTAAATTACAGTATTGTATTTTATATGTTTGAAATATTTTCTACAATTCGAGTTAATTATAATAACTTTCTTTAGAAATAACTTTTGGCATAGAGTTGCAATTTCCGATACTAATTAGAAGTTTTTGAGTTCCATGCAACAGGTTGCTGAACACATTAAAAAAGATTCTTGTATCGTTATTCTGCTTCAGATATATCCCTATCAATAAAATGTACATGTGAAAAAATAAAAGTAATACTCATTCCTTCTTTTCTTTTTATATTCTAGAATTTGAAAAATTTCTTTGACTTTTCTTCGATAAAAGATAGTTTCATACTTTTATGTAGGTCGTAATATTATTTTATTTTCCTCATCCTTCAAGATATCTTCTTTTGTATAAAGCCTAGTTATCTGTTCAATATATAACCGTAACGATCGGCATTATTACTACCATTTCTTTCTCAAGACATTACAGAGGAAAATTATAGTTCCTTTTCGAACTAATTTCTACTTTGCTGCCTAGTAATGGGAAAAGAAAACCCATTGATATACGTTTTTTTTATCTTCCTAGCTTATTTCAGCACTTATCAAGATAAACCATAATTCTACTACTCAGGTAAAAGTGGAGAAATCAACACCGTAAACAGTTACATTAAAAATGATGGAACCTTAAAACCTTTTAGCTATTTTTGCACTTACCATTTTCTCTGTTTTAAAAAAGTAGATTCATAAAAATATACATGAATTAATTCCTTAATTTATAAAAATCCAGATAAGTTAAAATGTCTTTGTCATAGAAAATTACATTAGTATATAATTTCAAAATTGCAGTAAAAAATAATTACGCTTGTTGTTTTCTAGGATACGAAATAGATTTTTAAATATGTAAATTATCTGGAAGCAAATTTTTTGACACTCTGGCCTAAGGAAATGTCCACTTCAGTCCTTTGAGTTTTAATGTCATTAAATTTTTTTTGTAAGATGAAAAGAAAATTTTATTTACAATTCCAAGGTAGCAGATCTACTTTTCCATTAAGAAAGTCTAGTTACGCCGACGAAAGTAATTGGAATCTATTTACGAAGGAAGAATGCTTTGAAATTGGTTTTAAAACACTATAAAATTGTATTTTTTAAAGCAGAGAAGCTTTTTTTATCCAAGCTTCTCCTTGACAGAATAGTATAAAACCCTTTTATGAGCTATTTTAATTTTAATGCTTCAATTTTTTAATTAAATAAATTTTTCAATTAATTTTCAATTAAATAACTGAGCCTATTTAAATTTAGTTTTATTTATGTTGAAGACACAAAAAAATTACATGAAGAACAGGTTTATTTTTCGATTTAAAATTAGTTACACGCAATAAATAAATAATATATTCAATTGGGCGAATTTCCTTGAACGTAAATTTACATTCCGCCATTACCCACATTCTCAATTCATGTGACAGTTATACTGACTTGTGTAAATCCTGTTTACTTCTAAAGAGTCGAGCTCTTGAGAAATCTCTTGTTCTATAAAATCGCATCCTCTAAAAGTGTATTTTTATTAACCCCTGATTTTAATTTCCAATTTCCATATCATTAATTCAATAAAAATGTATTCTAAATATAAGCAGCTTCTAATACTTTCTACAACTGACAAAATTCTGTTGTTTTTGTGAAATGGAATTTTATTCAAAGGTCGATGTTTACATTTGGGATCCTTATATACTTATTTCTTGTAGTTGCCCCCCTGGCTAGACAAGTTTCTTTATTTTATCGCCTAAAATAAATAATCTATACTCCTCCACCCCACGAGAAAATTACACCCCCTAAGGGGAAGTCAGAAGCTTGTTCTATATTTTTCTAATAAAATTAAATTAATGAAATTAGTATATTTTACTTTATCATTTATACAGATAGAAGACAAATTGCATGAAAATCGTTCATATTATTCACTTGATCAATTAAATTAATTACTTAACTTAATCTGATATGAAATTATATTTTTAAATAATTTTTATTGCAAAGACAGATTGGATTGTTTCCTTGCAGAATTTTGAATGAAATTGCTCCTATTTAATTTGAATTTCAGGCGATCAATGGTTCCCATAAATAAACTGCATTCTCACTTATCGGCATTTAATTTACGACCGAGAGAAAACGAATGCAATAAAAACCGTAATTGATTTTTCCAGTAAAGGTCGCGCAACCATTAACATATATGGAGCACAACAAACGTAAAATAATATTTGCTAAAAAAATATAATCATTGAAAAAAGTTATGAGAAAGTTTTCTTTCCTGAACGTGAATTTTTAAAATGCCATTTTTTAAAGGCGTCTTGAACTCAAATGGAGAGGAATTTAAAATAAGAGAAGAAATATATATTTACGAAGCGGCGGAAGTCATACAATCACAAGAAATGAGGAAATAAAGTGCAAAGGCAAGAAAAGTCCTTTCGCAAAATTTTAGTTAAATCTTGTATGAAATTTTGATGAAGGGAGGTATGAAGTTTTATAAAGAAGGGAAATTCAATTCTTTCCAATTTAACTAATCAAATTTGCAAGATTTTGCTATTCATCCTAAAAAATTGGACGACTAGCCACGATCTAATTTATATTTCTAAAAAATCTATAGCAAATGTCTGCAAAGTTTTCATTTCCAAGAAAGAAGTGGAAGATTAATAAACTTTAATAATTACAGCTAATTTTATTTTCAAACTTTAAAATAAATACATTTCATTAAATTCATTTTTAATTATCATTACTATCTCTTAGAATGAAAAAAAATTTCCATAATCACTTAATTTTATAAAAAAATTCAGATAAAATCAATTCACTGGGAAAATTAAATATTCACAAGAACCCTAAGCTTCTTGTAAACGTAATTCAACACATCCTACAGAAATTTCTGTAATTTCAGAGATGCTGGGATGAGATTTAGGGAAAGATACAGAAATCACATATTCGGAGGGTTGCAGATAAATTGCTTGTTCTTCGCTCTTAATCCCTTTACACAACCTTGTCAAAACTTATCTTCGTACTTAAACGCAAGAGAATTTCCCAATTAATTTCTGAACTAAGTTCCATTTGACAAATCGTCAAAAGAAGCATTTTTAAGTCAATCAATTTTCTTTGTTGATAAAATAATTTAGAAAAAAGTTCAAGAACGTCGCTCTCATTCTAACAAGAATAAAATTAATCGAGGAAAATTGCATTCTCTCTTCAAGTAACTCGATTGTTTATTCAGTACTGTTTTCACCCTTATCAGCACGAATAAGGGAATCTTGATTGCCATTATTCACTATCACGCGATCGCAGCAATTTATTGCTCTTGAGCAATTCTTTAAAACACAAAGATGAACAAACACGAGATTAGGTCTTTTATTAGAAGAAACACTTTCCTCTTGAACTCTTCCTCAGTTTTATCAAACTGAATGAATTGTCTGTTCTCAGCCTTCAGGCAGAAAGAATAATATACCCAATCTCGTTTTCCTTTCCTACGCATCAACTTTTACGAGATACTTCCTGTTGTAAAAAAAAAATTTAATTTAAAATAGTTTCCATTTCATCTGAAGTTTCAGATGAAATAGAAATCTTTGTAGAGGACTTTTTTCTAAATTTTTTAGTTTATCAAGTCCTAAAAGTAGAACCAAAAACCGTTTCTTTTTTTATTCACTAATGGCATTTTAGACTTTAAAAAATCGAATTTTTTAAATTTCCAAAGTTTGGTCCTTTTCCGCAAAGGGAGATTTTAGTGAACATTTTTTTTGCTGAAGTTCTTTAAAAAAAAAAAATTCAGTCCATTGATTAGTGAGAATGGTAAAATTCTCTAATTGTCCTCTTCCTCTAATTATCCTTTATTATTTAAAAAAAGTTCAATTTTTAAAGTTGATATTACACTTGATTAAATGTGAATTCTCGGAAGTAAAACTTTTTTATTTTAATCTGCTTTTACCACTATTCCCATAGCATTAGACTATAGTTTTTAATCCTTTTAAACTCGGTTTATTTAAGTAAATTGTTGTCGGCGTGGGATAACGAGATTCTGTGGAGTATTTTAGGGATAAAGAGACTCCCTTCCGATTAGATTTTATATCTAATGGGACAAGAAATACACCGAGAGAAATCTCCTTCATTTATGAAATTTGAAACCAGATTTCTTTGTTCCCTAATTCTTCTTATGAAAGGTCTGAAAAGGGAGAAACCTAGAAATCAGAAACTTGAATCGTTCAATGGATTTAGAGAAATTTCAGTGAACGGTCTTGTTACAGAGGATTTTATCAGATTTTCCGTGTTGATTCAGACAATGCGGGCTTGAAACTCTTTCTCAAACCGATAAAAATTCATGGAATTTTCCTATAGCAAATATACACAAGCTGCCACGTATAGTAGGTACGAAAAGTTTCAAAAATTCCGAAAAAATTTTGATTAAAGACAAAAATCATTCATTTGAATCTCTACTTTTCCTTCAATTTAAAATTCGCTTTTCAATTATGTGAATTAACTAAGATAGCATTGACTTCTTGTTCCTAAAGTCTGTAAATTCCGAAAATTCATTATAAATGCAAATTTATTATCTAGTAATGTACCTATTATAGAATGTACTTATGTACCCATTTTCTAGAAGTTCTCCTCTGGGATCGTAGATATTTAATGTGAATCTGAAAATGAAATTCACTTTGAAGCTTATTCCCACTGCAAAGATAAATTTGCTAAGCTTTTAAGTTAACTAGCAATATTACTTTGTCAGAATGAGAATATTATGTAGCTACGTATACAAGAAGCAATTTCTATTCTCTATCCTCATTCTAGTTCCTACGCATTTGTCAAGAGACTCGAAAGCAATCAGAATCTTTTCGACGAAAGGACAATTTGGTTTCTAGATTGTTTCTTTAACTTTCCTCTGAAGATGTAACATACGAGATGCGCTTTACGTATGTAAACTCTTCCTATCTTAATATCATTCTAGCCTAGAGATGTCGGATTTGTCAGAACAAATCTCGGGCAACTGAAAATGGCCGGAATAACCATATAACGTTTTCTTTAAGGAAATTCTGTAGGTAATGGTGTTGAATTATCATTTGAATAAGAAATTTTTATTGTTAGTACCAGGGAATTAAATTAGGCTTGAATCCACGAGTTAGTCAGGCATGATTAAATTTCACATTAACATGATTTCTATATAGCAAATATGCTTTGAAATTCTCGTGTGAATTGATATGAATGAAATTAATAGAATCAGAGATCTCATCACTGAACATTCAGAAACGCACTATAATATTTGATTAAAAACCAATAATTCCATAATTGTCCTGTCACCTGTCATTGAACTTGATGAACCATAACATATGCGTCTGATAACGTCATTTTTCTACCCACTTTGCAAAAATAATTATCGTCGCGTTGATCTATATTCTCCTGACATTTTATATTCACGATAAAAAGCATTCATTATATTTTGTAAGAGCTTTGACGACAAAAGTTAGCTTTAAACTTTTCATTTTACGATCAGATATTAAAAAAATCAGATATAAAATTCTGAACCTGAGTTAGTATACCTTGTAGGATAATGCAATATAAAATAAATAAGAGACTTATATGTGACCATTATTTAATATTTATTATCGTAATTAATTAAGCGAAAGTATATCTCTTCCTATAAAATTTTTAAAAATTAATTTTTATTGAGTATGCTCGTAGCTAAGGGTGTAAATTGCAACAATCGAGTTTCATGTAAAGCATACTGAGGTGACATAATGTTTAATAATTAAGCTTAATCTTTACAATAAAGCAGCATCTGAGCTTGAAACGATAATAGCGTGATATGGTGCTAATGAATCGATAAATCAGAATGTTATCTGATGCTGTGTTTTCTCTTAGCCAACTGGCTTACTCGAAAGTTTACGAGAACCTACATCTCCTTAGATTATAATTCCCTATTGCCTCTAATAGACCAATTTAATTTTGTATAGACACTAGTCGCTCTTGAAATTAACATAAGAAAGACAAAAATAATTTCATGCATTTTAATATTTAATAACAGCATTACGATTATTTTTCTGGGATAAAAAAATGATAAAATCGTTTCTTGGGGCGAGTCGGCTTCAAAATGACTGTAAACGGGTTATAATTGAATCTCAATTTTCTATACGTGCAGTTTAACCTGTCCTAATAACAGTCAAGTGCATATTATACTCGAGTTTAATTTACGTTAACTCAAGCAATTTAGAACAATGGAGGTGTGCAAGTTCATGATAATCGGAAGCCATATTGTTCGCTCTCCTATATTACTCGAGAGTTCATACACTGAAAAAAGTGTTGTCAAAATTCTGGTAAAATTATTATTTAGATAATTTATAGAGGATCTCAAAAGTCATCAATATCTGCATGTAGTGTGATGTTTAAAATGAAATTTTCTGATCCTAGCCTTGATGAAGCACACACATGCATTTATCCATTAAAATTTAAAATTAGAGACTCGGCAAAACGATATGATGAAAGATCAGAGAGATACTCCCGAGACGTGAATTACCTACATATCGAATCGCTGCACTTTCTGCATCATTGAAACCTCAACTTCATCAACACAGCGTTTTATTACCCAAGGTGTATTTCCGGAAAACTTGTTACAAACACACCTTTATGTACCATAAAAATATCATTACTTGGGCTGGTCATAAAATCCTTTTATACTTTCTTCTATACATTTTTAAATCCCCTTTCAAGCGCATGTTGAAACGCTATTTTCTTGTACTCTTTCTTTAATGTTTTTTTATGTTAAACAATATAAATGTAGGAATTGATAATTAGTTCAGGAATTGATGAAAATATTTATTTTCCTCTAAAAGTTTATGGTGGACAGAAAGCATTCATATTTATTCAGAAAGATGTTCTCTTGAGAAATATAAGTACAATTCTTCTTTACTCAAGGGTTTTCGATTTATGCTTTTAAGTCAAGAGGAAATAGTTCTTACTGTCAAAGGTTAAGAGATATTTTCGTTTTGCAAGAAAATGTTTTTACAATTGATAAATTGGATATAGTGTTTGAATCTAGTCGTCTAATAGTATACAATAAAATCCCGATAGGGTACGGACTATCATCCCCCTAACTCTACATCATCGCGAAAAAATAGAAAAAATAAATTTGATGAAAGGCAGGGAATAGAGAATATAGTGTTTCTGAATGAGTACTTGTGGTAGTTGGAGAGTTAATAATAATAAATTGTTTTGATAAATGGGCATATAGAGGAAGTTGAATAGGGTAGAATTATGTCTAAAAAGGGCAAAATAGGCTTCGAATATTGTTCGAAATTCCTACACGAAATGACGAGTATCGCATATTATTCGAGATTGGAATTCTTTGAAACTAACTTATTACCTCCCCTTCTATTCCCTAATAGGTAGTCATTCAACAATCGAGAACGTATAGTGATATCATGTGAGATGCAATCGAAGACACGTTTTAGGATTGGAGTCCATCCATTGAGATTAGGGGAGGCTGGTATGCGGAATTCGTAATAAAGGGCGAGATACAACCCTTCGACTACTTGATGATTATCATGCCACTTTTGATTATCGATGCTCATCACGTATTACGCCAATTGTTCGCCTAATTGCAAAATCAACGTTTATATCGAGAAATGTAAACTCATAAACGATTTATGTTACTGACCAAGTCAAATCTCATTAAATCTCACATCCCCAATAATTACTATAGCTATTTATAATCCATTGAAGTCCAGCCAGAAAGTGACAACCCGTTTTCAAATTTAATCGATTTGATTAATTGGATCAGGGTTAAATAAAAGAGAAGGATTATTATCAGAGTTCGATAATTCGGTCGAAATTCGAGCAGCTTTCAGTTTTAATGGCTTTCTGCTATTATTTTTATCAGTTCAAGTATCTTACTTCTCATTAACTTTTATGATATATGGCTGAAAGTTTACCGTATGAAAGTTAACTATAATTATAATTAAATTCTAGTTATCTAGATTCAATCACAAATTGAGTTACAATTTATTACCAGAACCCTTCAATAAAAAAGTATCCTTATAACTATTCCTATATATTATATTTCCGATAATTTATCAGACAAAAAAGATATGGGGAGGATGGATTTGGCAAAAATGTAATCAGAAAAAAAGGCAAGATTTATGAGAAAAATTATCACAAGAGGGGAGTAAAATTTCTCAAAAAATTTCGACAAAAAAGAAATAATAGAATTATATTCGAAGAATAAGTGTATCCTAAAGTTACAATAAATCATAAAGAAACAAAATGTCTTTAGTCATTTTGGCTTATTTTAGAATATTATTTTCATTAATAAAGCAATCCTGCTTTATGAATAAGTGTAATTGCAAGTAGAAGTCACATTTCTGTTGACTAAGGTCAGGACGGGAAGCCTTTGATTGAAGTTTAGGGTTCCTCAAAGCTGGAATTATAGTAACTTGTCTGACCATACACAAAGTTGTACTACTAAAAGCAGAGGATATGAGACCCTAAACTTTAAATTTGCAATTTCACAATCGAGAGCTTGCGCTTCAAATTTTCATATAATATTCAAAACTATCTTCCATAATTTATAGATGTTTCCGTAATTAGACAAACTTATTTTCTATTTTTAAATTTGCCGATCCCTTTGAATCTAGTGGTGTATTCCTTAATTTATATTTGATAATTTATAATTTCAAAAAACATTAAGATATTTTTATATCTTCTATTTTGTACTATAGTGTAACTCTCCCTGCAAGTAAAAAAATAGAAAATTCATCAAGGAACAAATTACTTTTCATAAAATATTCCAACTACATAAGCATGCATGAACTAGATTAAATAAACCTTGTAAGGGACTTGAAATAATTTTTGATTTAAGAATATCATTCTTCCTCTTCTTACAATTTTTCAAAAAATTATTATAGTTTTATATAATATTTATTTATTATAAAATAATTTAACCAATTTTATGTATACCTCGTTCATTTTTTTCAGAGAATCTCCAAATTTCCAACCCCTTCAGCCTCCTGATAGCATCAACTTCCACATTAACTAACTCACAGGTCATAAAATGTGATGATCTCTAAATGATCATAAAATGTAATCTCTTTTTGAGCATTCAGTGGCAAATCCTGTGAGATTGAATTTGCAAAACTAGTAATTTCTTTCACATTTTTTTTCAAAATTTCCCTAAAACTTGTTCTTTTTACTGGAACTTTCACAACTTTTGTACTAGACTGATTTTCAATTAGGATCTCTGGAATAAGTAGGATTTTATCCGCTTATTTATTTATTATTTATTAAGGACAATTAAATGTACCAATTCCTTAATTATGCATCGAATTTAAATTTCATTATTCAATTTTTTTGGAAAAATGTCGATGGTCAGAAGTTCGAACACAACGGAACGAGAGCGTACCGGATACTGAAATAAGTACAGAGTTTGAGAACTGTCGAGTCTATTTAGCGCAGTCGCAAAGAATAAATCAACCCCCCTTGTAGGGGTTAAAAAGATTTGATTTTTATAAATGCATATTATTTACTTTATTCTCATTAATTTCAATATATTTTTTTTCAAACTATAATAAATATTTTATAGATTAATAAATTGAGAAAAAACAGAGAAAGATTTCGAACTGAATTAATTTCTATTATTTTGATTTTAATGGTAAATTCAGTATGGATATAAAATTTTAAAGCAACACAATATTTTATAGATGATACAATGATACAGCTATAATTTTTATTAAAAATAAAAATATGAAACCATATTGTAAAAATGAAGTTCCCATAAATATAAAGTTTGGTAGTTAAACTTTAGTACAAAAATGTGTGTGCTTTATTTCTTTCATGTTATTTTGAATGGGTTGTTAGAATCTAGAGAGATTTACAACCATATGCATAGATTGACCTATTATACAACACCTTGCATCCCATAAGTTTCATGCTTACGTCCCATGCAGTACTGTAATTTAATCAAATGTCGACCTAAATTCAAGCAGAATGTACCCGTTTGTTAGAAATAAAAATAAAATACTATCACACTAGATTTTTATTTTGTAGTCTGTTTTTAGTTAAACAAATGATAACTCGAGGACCTATTGTTTGAATCATATTTCATACTTTTTATTGTACTCAATCCGGAATAATTTAAAAAAAAAAAACTATTTATCTATTTTTTATTTCAATAAAAAATATAATATAGAGGTCAAAAGATGTTATTAATATTTAAAAAGTTATAAATCTGAACTTTTATCCATAAACTATCCTCCAATGACTAATTTTTTCCCAAGTTTGTGTCCGTTGCGGAAAATCGTTTTATGAGATGGTATACTTCTGAAAATTTTATAATAAAATCGTCCTCACAACAAATTAAATGAGGACCATAAAACAACGGTTTCATACGAAACTTGCGTGGTGAAAATTCTGAGAAAAGTATCTGCGTCCAAGAAAAATCATTAGCGTTCTGTAATTAATTGCTCTCTATTTTGGAAGAACTCCAGAGCTCTAATTCCAACTTTCAAGAATCAAAATAATCCATTGTCCTCCAGGAAAATTGATTCAGAGCCATATATTATTTTGTCGATGAGGATTTTTATATTATATATTTAAACATGCAATGTATTTATTTTAAAGTACTTATCTATTTATCGAAAAGCATGAATGAAGGATTTAAATACTATGACATGTTCCATTACGCGTTTTGTCGAGAAAAGCAGCTTTTCAAGCTTAGTCAAGATTTATGTTCTGAAGTGCTTAAGTGACGTTATAGACTACACATAAATATTTAATCGTGATTCCAAATAATTTCTTTTCATAATTATGAAGATTTAGAGTAAAATATTCAGAAGATCAGCTATTCATAATTAACTGTGATACTTTTTCAATCGATTTGAGATTTTGTAGTTGGACATATTTCAAAATAGATAATATAATTATATATAATTATGGAACTCCTAATTGAAATTTTCATAGTAAGGGCATAAATTCGATAAGAAATGGATTGAGATCCCCATTTCTGATATTTTTCTGGCATTGATTTTGGAAGAGAATTGGATGAGATAAAGAATAGGTCTGTGTCAGATTTTCCTCAGGCATCAAGAGTTGACCATATTATCCTCGAGACCTATTGTCGTATCCCAGAGAGAGTTAGGTGTCAGAAATTTCTGAAAAATACAAATATGATCCTTGGGGAAAAATAAGACAGAGATGTGGATTTTATCGAATCAAATATTAACACCCTGAAAATGTGTTTTGGGAGAAAACAGATCTTTTTTTTATCTCGGTAGCATCAGGAATTGGAACACGTGCCAATACGATGAGGACTCTAACTGATATCTAAATGGAAAGCAAACTACAAACACGTTCATGTATTTTGCACTTCAAATTGAATACCTCTTACGAAAGTTTTACAGAATGATTTTGCTTTCTTATTTTTGAGATAAATATACTTATAAGTATAATATGTATGTATGATTAATTGATTTTTCATGAGAAAATATGTCTAGTTAAATTATATAATATTTGTTTCCATAGTTTTCCTTTATTTCAGAAAAAAGTACCATTATTACGTAACCCTGTGTCCTTATTTTAGCAACTCTATATATTTTTACCTTGAGAAAACTGAACCCCTTTGGCGCTCTTTCATGAATCAGTCTTGCATATAATGAAATTGAAGAGAGGAGAACAAAAGATATTGACATCTTTCGAGAACAGAGACCAGGAAATGATATTGTCACACGTAATTGCTTGTCTTCGGATAATATTTTCTTAGACACCTTTATGAAAATAACAATCTCATTTTTGTAAGTATATAGAAAAGGCGTGCATTTAAAATACGTGCCTCGAATAAATTCTGAAGAATGAAAGAAAAGAAACCAAACTCATTCTAGTAGAAGACTTAGTTATGTATTTTTCACGTACCTCTCTTTATATTAAAAAATATATAATTAAGCTTTTGCGTAAGTTTTTAACTATTTCCACTTAATCGAATTTCGAAGAATATCTAAGTGATGATTTATTTATGTGAAATTTTTTTCTGATTTTTTTTCTGCTTTTACTGTTTCCTTGAGAAATCTCCAGACATGCTACATTTTGTTGTTACCATATTTTACGTATTCAAATATTCGTGACGCAGTTGCAAAAGCTGTCACATTTGTCGGATTATACCGTCTGCAGTTAAATGCATGTGCGCATATCACGTGCATTTCCTTAAAATGGGATGACAGCATTTGCGGTTCGATTTAACCACAATGATCGCGATATCCGATTATAGTCTAGATTTTCGAACAATCATTTTTTAATTCTCGTAGTTATTTCACAGAGTTTCCAGTTCCAATCCATTACAGAGGGAATTTCGAATCCACTTTATTTCATTGTCTAGAGTGGAAAGCATAGATTTTCAATCAATTTCTTTTTGAAAAGAAAAATACAAAAGAGAAGTTCTTTTTTTTTCGAACGAGAATTTCTATTTTCTTTTATCGCTTATAACGCCTCGCTGTTTTTTCAATTCGAACTTGCATCCATTTATCTGTCAGAATTTTACACTTTTTACGACTATCCACAGACATAAAAATTTAGATTGATTTGCGAAATAACATTTTGTCCTCAATATTACTTTTCTGTAGTTTTATGGAAAAATCCCTATTTTTTTTATTTATGTACATATTTTATATGTGCAATAATTGAGAGTTATTGTTCAGATAAAATCTTATTAAGGGCTTAGAGCACTCAATTGAGAGATGATCAAAGTTTTGACGTAATGCAAGTGATCGGAAACACGTCTCGTTATGTATGATGCCATTGTTTACATTGACCTATAACATCCTAAATATATGTATATGTATGTACCATAAACTTCCACTACAGCTTCTACAAGCTCCTGAAAATAGGGGTCGATATATTCACAACCTCTAGTTTATGTTTACATTTCCGTAAACTAAATTAAACGATGTGGTGCATATTTATAAGTTCGGTTTGAACGTATTAAGCTTAACGTTAGATTTTGCTTATATTTAACCGTTCAAGCTTGAAATTTAAAAAAACTGAAATAACTTTTGAGTATAATTTCCTAAAATTATGTTCAAACTTGATTTAATTCTTGGTTTACTTAAAATTGATTAATCGCAGTCCATTCTCATGTATAATACGTGTCTCTTTTGAATCTAATTTAAACTCTCATTGCCCAAGTTTCATGTTATACTATTTCCTGGCTATTTAATTGGAAGTAAAACCAGGTAGATTTACTAGAAGCAGATTTACTAGAAACTCCATGATCTTTAATTAAACATTAAATTGCTACAGTATGACAAACAATTTTTTCCCCTTCAATAATAAAGTGACAAGTCAATTTACTTTACTCACCTCTATAGTTTAATTGATTCCTTTCAAGATTTTTATTTTCCCTGTCACGTGTATTTTGCTTAAAGTAAAGTTTAAATTCATATTAAATTCCTTTATTTCGCTCCACAAAAGTGAAATCTTTCTACAATATTTTTTATCCACGCTTGAGGCGATTTTCAAACACAGAATTTAATCGATTTTTTGTTTGTTTCCCTTGATATATAAAAATATACAATTTGTATTTTTTATTTGAATCTAGATTTAATCAACCAATACTATATTAATAAATTTTCTTGGAATTATGTGAACTGAGCGTAGAATCAAGATGAAATAAGTTCAAGTGACCGCGAGAACAAATTAGCAACTTTAACAAGGTAAGCAGTTTCCTCTCTAAAATTGAAATTCAACCGATTTTCCTCAGTTCTTGCATCAGTAGTGAAGTCGCATAGTTTGCCATAATATGTTCGACCATTACGCGTTATTAAATCAAAAATTAGTTAAGTATAGTTTAATAAGTTATGTATAATTTCATATGCCAAGCTGAACAAACTCGTAAGTGTGAATCTGTACAAACAATCTAAAATTGATTACTTTCCTACATTCATTCTGGTAATTCAATGTAATACTTAATATTAACTTTGCATTTTTTGTAATTTTTAAAAATTTTCAGAATTTCTTAAAAATATTAAGCGGGCTTTTGTTTCACTCTCGTAGGACTTAATAATTTGCAAACAATCTTTCAATCATTTTCAAGGTAAATAAAACCTGATAATTGTAAACAAATTCGAACGAGTTCCAGAAAGGTTTGTTTATATATCATTATTAGTGGCTTTACTAATATTTATACAATAGCCTATATCGGGAACATCCCCATCTTTTTTAATCAAATATAAATACGATATGCAGAGGAGATTTTGAATGACCAATGCGAATAAATTGAACTTTATTATCGACTGAAACTCACTGAAGCTTTTATCCATTGGATAGAACTTCTGTAGAAAAAATGGAATTTTACGAGTAAGAAAGAGCTTACCAAGAGCTTTCGTTCTCTTCTTTATCGACTTTGAATCAACAGCAGATAAGATTTTTGAATCAATAAATAAAGAACCCTATTTATATTTTGATTTTAAAAATGTATGCTTTATCATTTTCAATTGAGCTATTTTTAAATTAATTTTGGAAAATATGTTTCTTAATTTGTATTCACATAATAAAATATCATTTCTTTCGAATATAAAGTTTGTTTCGAACTTTATTTATCGTTGCTTCGCCTTTAGACAATTGGATCGTAATTGGAAATCTTGTTAACTAAAATATTCAGTAGATTGAGTCGACTTTGGTCAGACTTCCAACTGAACCAAAATTGATTATAGAAACTTGCATTAGTATTCACGAAATTCATTTCATTCCTGTAAAATGGATATGATTGAAGAAACTTCAATAAATAAATTGCAACAAAGGAAATATTGGACGAAGACTTTTATAGTTTTATACTATATTTAAAAATAATAAAGTTACAAATATTTCTGATTATATGATTTTAATTCTTTTGAATCCTTGATGGAAATTTGCACCTTCAGAAAATACATGGTTAAGTGATACTCAAAAGTTTATCGGACTTTCGAACGAAATTGAATGAGTGAGAAACTCGAGACGAAGACAGCTGCGAAATAACTCGAGAAAGTAACACTTATGGGAAGACATACTATTTTCAAAGCGAAACTGTTTTTATTCGACTTCATTCTATCATCTGGAAATATGTTTCTGAGTTTTCGTGGAAGTGAATAAATATCTATAACAGAATTCACAGGAAAAATTAAATTGGATGAATCTTAAAATGTAAAAATACTTAAATTTTTTTAATGTTCAAATGTTAGTTCCATAAATTAAAAAGAAAGGAAATTTCTATGATTTTTGGGAAAATAAACATGATTCATAATTATTCTTCATGATGAATCTCTTTAAGCACTTAAAATATAATTGAAGCTTTTCTTTTTACATCTTTTAACAACTTTGTGTTAAATTAGCTTTTCTTTTATGTGCCAGGATTCGTTTTACTGTGTAGAAGCTTGAAGTTATACGTGCTTGTAATCAAAAGTCCCAGAAGTACTCAAAGTTAAAAGATATTAAAAGCTTTCAGCTTCTGAGGAAGTATTATAAATTTTACAACTACTTCTCTACGGATGAGATGTTGAGAGTTTGCATTTTTAAGTGCTTTAAGTCACGAAATTTTGCCAAGTTATAAACATTTTGCTAATGCACTTCCGGAAGTTGATCTTTTTATTACCCGATCTTGTGGTTAAAAGGTAGGGTCCCATTAAATAAGAAATAAAAGTTGAGCTTTTTAATATAAGCAGCTAGTACAAATCTTTCTTTTTTTTTTCATTAAAAATTTTAGTACATTTTCAATCACCCCTTTATTTTACATTTTTCGTATCTTAACATCTTTACATAGCAAGAATTGCTCTTTTAATCGTACTAAGGAATAAATCGATCGACATTTATTATACTTAGAAAAGGTTATTTCACGGGAAGAATATAATGCTGTCGATATTTCTACAAGAAAGATGATTTTGACTTGAGGCCTAACCTGATAACAAGGGAAAGGAATACAAAAAGACTTAACTGTCTTAATGTCTCAAGGGTACAATTATAATGATAAATCATTGTAAAGCTCTTCATTTTTTCTGATTTTTCCTGATATTTCACACCTTGATATGTTTAAAATAAATTTATTGCAGTTTGGTTCAAACAAATTTGAAATTTGTAATGTTTTCTTCAAATTTTTAAATGGTTTCGTAAATAAATATAGAACATTAAACTTTTTTAATTAGAGGCACTTTTAAAGTGGCTTTGTATGTACATATTTATCCTAATAAAACTTGAACTGTACTTTAAAAAGAGTTTAATTTCATAAAACGTCCATCTTAATTTAGTATAATACAATTAAATAAAGCAACATTTTTCCGTGGATATTGACACAAAATATTCACAAACTGAAACTTTTTATAGTGTGTTTAATTATTTTTTAAACTATAGGATTCCTTTTTAAAATAAAAAGCTATTCATACATTTTTCGTGGCAGGATATTAGACTGAATTTGTTGTCTTACTCTAATATGATTGATACGATAGTTTGATAAATATGATCGTAGAATAAACTGAGATTTTCGAACTCATCTGAAGATACTCTCATCCATAATTCTCTGTTTAGATATTTTTACATTTTTCTCACGCTTCATCTATGATCAGAGTGCTTCAATAAAGCTCAAAGATTGATGTGGAATATACACGTTTGCTGTTTTCGCAAATCATGCACATAAAAGAAGCTTCCATCTTGAAGAAAAAATAAAATATTTCGTTATAAGTTGTCTAAAAAACACCTAATGAGAAATTTTTATATTTCAATCTTTGACACAGAATTGTCATATTTGAGGCCATATTGTATTGAAATGTTAAATACTTATACATAAGAAAGGAATATTGGGTTTTGAATTTGCAGTATTGAAACCCTAGGGAATAGATATCCAGACCCTGACTTTTAGAATATTCTTGTGGTACGTTTCAATTTTGAATATTAGGGTCATAAAAGGGGTCTCCTATGTAAAGAAGGCTTAAGAGGATAAAATCTTTATCGTGTAGATAAGAAAAATACGAGTTTGGAACATGAAATTTTTTAGGCGAAATTATATAATGCATAGAACACGGAGAGGTTCAGACTATATAATTTTTTTAAGATCCATTAAATGAATTCGGTATGAGTTACTGAAAGGTCAAAAAAAGTGAACCAAAAAAGTTTATTGAGATGGGGGTTTTTATTTTTGAAAATAGTATCTAATTAAATCTATTCTGATTTTATTATACTTTTCTTTGAATGGAAATCGGTTCAAAGTTAAAGAACACCTCGCAAATTGTAAAATATTTGAATATTCAAACAATATAATTAATTTCTAAATAATGATTTATTATATCTTATAACAATACCTTTATCAGGCATTTCATATTTAATAAAAAATTTTTTAAAATTTTATTTAGGAATTTTAAAAAGAAAAATTAACTTTCTTATTATGAGTGAATATTATTATTACAAGCGAATACATGATCAAAGATTGCCGAAGGGAATTGCTTTCAGAATGTGTTTTGGTGGGGTAAAGTTGGATGTAAAGCGATTGTCGGAAATCTGTTAAGGGGATGAGGATGTTTCTTGGGGGTAGGAGGTCCCACTCTAGCGTGTGAATCGTCAGTACCGTCGCGGTTCCCATCCAAAGCGGTTTCACTTTCACCAAATGGCAAAGAGTCGAATATTTCTCTATCCTTCAATAATATAATCAAGACGATTTTTCCTCCCTTTATGTAAAAACAACAAAACGATAAGTAAGTTAATTTTTCACTTTAATTAAAAAAAAAATTATTTTCTAAATACTCTCACTCCTCTAACAAAAAATTAATGATTTTTAATACAACACAATTACTTAAAACAGATAATAAACTTATCAAATTAAAGTCAAGGAATAAAAAACTTAATCCAGTTTTATAAAAATCCAACGAGTAATCGCTATCGCTTTTTCAATGTAAAACTCACGAGGAAGTATGTGAAAGTGTTTCACGTCTAGTTTAAAAACAAACTTTTTCCCGGAAGTCTCCAGATGTATCTGGTTGGAAAAGTTTAATCCTGTTTTAAATTAACTTTCGTATAAAAACATCTTCTATTCAGAATCAAGAATAGCGCTCTAAAGTTGCGCCCTAGCTTTTTAAACGGAAGCATATGAACTTCAAAAAGTAATTATCAAAATAAATTGAAAATTCCTCGACCACGTGTATGAAGCAAAAATAATAGTATTTTTAAATAAAACCGGGTCTTACATCATTTCTTTTATAAAATATATTTTACAGATAAAATCGATATCTTCAGTTCTGATTTACGGCATCAATTCAAAAATAAATATTCTATTATCTTTGTCAAATAACAGCAATTCAGATTTCGTTTTGATATAAAAGTTTATTAAAAAGTTTTACCAGTCGTAAATTTTGAAAAATCTCAAGAGATATGTTGATATAACATAATTTTAAAAAGTATGCGTGAAATAAATAAAATTACAACGATTCATTATCTGCATAGGAAAATGAAATCGTAAACCTATTTGGCGGCATGTGCATCTTGAATATATACCAAATATATACGTTTGATCTCATGCGTTTTGTTAACAAGCTTTTTGGGTCGGGTTTATCGAACTGATTTATTTGCATGATGGTAAATTGTGATAGTACACGGACGTCTGGTGAGTTTGCTGCTCGTAACCCGCAGATTTCGAGATACGAATATATATCAATGAGCACAACGAGGTCCAGATGCCCGAAAGCCTCGTAAATGCTCATTGTACACAAAAAATTAATTTAATTTCTTACGCAATTTCCGGTCGCTTCTTTTTACGAATTTATAAGCAGTTTTCATTGTTTCTGCTATTATGTGCATTTCGGCAAATTTTTTTCAGTCCGTATCCCAACGTTTCTTATTAAAGATATACCGCCTTTCTATTTTCTTGGTTTTAAAGTCCATATTTGAGTTATTTATGAGGATATAATACCTGGTCGAAAGCCTGTGCTCCACAGGAAATGAATCTATTGTTCTAATACCGCAGAAAGAAATTTATTGCTATTTTAAGATGTTTTTAAATTAGTTTTCTAAATGTAGACCTTATAATATGTTTGAATATTCAAATTATATACAGCGATTGTTTTGTGTAACTCTTGCGAATAATTACAAGAATAATAAATTCCAAATAACAACAGAAAATTTATGAGAATTTGCTTGTAGCTACAGAAAATTCAATTTGTTAGAGAGAAATTCATTACATTCTTTGCTATTTCATCAAGAGTTTCTATTTTCTTCTAGTTACTTTCATATTCATACCACCGCAGAACGCAAAATATTAATTACAGCCCTTGTACTTCTTTGCAATTAGTTCATTCCCCTTTTCCATTTTTTAATGCATTTTCTTTTAAAAAATTTTAAAAACTTTAAAAACTATAAAAACTTCTACATAAAAACCTTTTTATAAATCTGAAATAATGAATTCACTTATAAGTTTTGAAATTTGCCTAAATAGAGATGAATTGATACGCGACGAGAATTTCCATAAAATTCAACTTCGTCATCTGAAGTAGATATATAATGAGGAACTTCATAATATATATAGGGAATATTGCTTGGCGAAACATGACACCATTATGCAGATAGTTGAATGATATTCCCTCAAATTGCTCCTCCGACTGCCATACATAAAAGCCACAAAGCACATTCGAGCCATTCACATTAACTTCGAAAAAGTTTATCGCCTCGTATTTTCTCCTATCTAGAATTTTTAGCGAATACGAAATAAAACAGAAATAAAAAAGCTGGAATGAAGAACCTTTATTAAATTCTAAAATTCTTCTAAAATTACGTTAAATTATACTCGTTTAATTTCATATTCTATTACATATCTAAGGGCGCTCTTTATTTTTTTTTATCTTACTTATAAAATAATAAAAATGAGAAGAAATCAAAAATATTATATATAAAACCTTATTTGTTTAATCATATTCCTTTTATAAGAGAATTTTGAAATTTTTACATCCATGACAAGTTAAAGGCAACTTTACCGTCCCCAACAGAATTTTCCATGTACAGATAATTGAGCATATAAATTCACATGGCTTGTAATCTAAAACAAGTAATTTACTCACAAGAAACGTAAATAGCATTAACAGTTTTTAATGATTATTCTTCCATAGAAAAAGTCAATAGTTTGTTGAAAGATTAAGATGTGATTTGACGAGGTGCTATAAAATTTACACATGGATAGTAAAAAGAGTAGTTTGATATACTCACATACGATAAACTGTTCCCCCAAGCCGATAATTTTTATAGTTGCAAGTATCAGGACTGATGAAGACATTGATACATGTTTTGAAAGCCTCGTTCTTATACTTAAACATATCGCCCAGAAAACAGCTTCCCATAAATTTTATCTAAGTCTGATAGATTCTGCAGCTCACATGGAAAATTCTGCGGGAATATCTCAAAAACATGAACTTCGTCCTTCGAAAGATTGGCATAATTTATTTTTCAAGAATGATTTTTTAATAAAGACGCCAATCATTTGAATTTTCTTTCATTTAAATATCTCGTTTTTACCTTTTCGCTGATTTTATTCAGAATTCTACCATTTCTTCTCTTATCGGAAAAACTCGCGGTAATTATAAATGTTTTACGAACCTCCAAGCTAGAACGATAACGTGTATATTCTAGACAAATTAAAGTCGTCGAAAGAGAACACTCATTATTAGAGTATCATTTTCTCTCTAATAAAAAAAATCAATACTAGAGAAAACTAACTATCTACTTGATATAAGAAATGAAGTTTTTTTTCTTTCTGCTTCACTTTTCACGGAATTGATTGATGAATTGCATAAATGGAAAAATATAAACTGTTACGACTCCTGTGACATTTTTTAAAGAAGATAAATATTTCACAGTCTAGTATATAATCAATCACAGATGAGTTTGAAAAAGAAAATACGAAGTTTCTGTGTTTGATTTATTTTTCGGCCATTTAATTATTCTTAATATATATATTACTTCTTTAATAATAAAGGAAATAGTTTTGGAGGTTCTGAAATGATTTGCTAAAGGTAAAGGAAGATAATTCACTGTAAGTCAAGAGGCCGTGGGTCCTCAAATGGAATAATTATCCTTTACGATCAAGTTAATTTCACGCGTCGGGAATACGTGCTTTCTACACATTTGCTGACCAATATCGTCTGTTATCTCTGAAGAATTTATGCACCCTTCTCTAATTCCACTAATTAGGAGTTTGTATGATAATACGAGTCATATTCCAGATTTAGTTTTCTCGCCCCATGCACGATATGGAGCTTTTTTGAGAGAAAGTTGGCGTATAATTTCAAATACCATCAGCTTAAGTAGTAAATATTATACAAGTATTATACAATAATATTATATTTTATTTTATTTAAAATTCCATTTTCGTGAACGGTTTACATTTATTTTCCGTGTGGCTATGTTCCTTTATCCGATAAGGATTTTCTCAAGATTCTTAGCTTTTTCTTGGTCCCAAAGCACCACAGGAAAGATTTCTCCTCGTCTTTTTGACACGAGGATTTTAAGGGATTTTGCAATTTTCTGTGAGCAAAATCCCATGTGAAACAAAACAAGCTTTGTTATGTACCAACACATTCTTTAAAGATTCCAAATGCAAATCTCGCTTTCCCACTGCAAGTACTTGAATGTTATATATTATTCAATTTATTTTTATAGTCCTAAAAAAGGTAGGAGTACAAAATAATTTAAGCAAGACTTCCTGCGGTTCGTCATAAATTATTTTCCGATGAATAATAAGAAATCGAGAAACGGATTCGAAGGAAAATTATTTACAATTTTCCTGAATGCGAGCAAATCGTTATCGCTCATAAAAATAGGGCAATAAGAATGTATACAAATACATAGAACCTTGTAGGCGACTACAAAGGACCTTGGGTATATTAGAGAAAAAATGACAGATACAGAAACGTGGAAGAAAAATGTAACATTTTTCAAAGGCTTTATATATGTATAATTTTATTAGTATTTATACATTTTACATTTCACTAAAGTTATAAATTTTTTCCAAAATTACTTATCATCTTTCATTTATAAATTTCATCTGAGAGAGAAGCAGTCTTAAAGATCGGGAATTTCAGATAAAAAGGAAAATGTCTTGGGGACTATATATAAAAGCAACGGTCGAGTTTTCCTGAAAATGAAACTTTTCACTGATATTGCAACCCCTTGATGAACAAAAGCAGGTTTATGAAATAATTTTCAAGCATTCTTAGAGTTCATGTGTTACTTTTTCTCAAATATAAGTGTATTTTCCATTAAAGGCTTAATCAACATTCTTTAATTAGAGAATTTATGAATTTATGAAAAGCGGTTCTTCATGAACATTAATCTTATGGGAAATTTCATGGTGATGAGTATAAAACATAAGAGCCGTATTTTACTTCAATAATCTAGTTCAAGACATTGTATATAATTCGAATAAAATGTCCTATAAGCTTAAAAGGATTTCTAGTAGTACAAGTAGTAAGCTCGCTTTTGAGTCAGCCAATACATATATCTGTCCTGTGTCATACAAAATATAAATTCTTTGTGATTTGCAACCTTGACAACTTCAGAAATCGTCTTTCACATTTCTAAATGCTTTCACCATATTCACTGTGACACATGATATGTAAAAGGAATATAAAGATAAAAAAAAGAATAGAAACTTTAAATGTATAGATTCCTTGTGAATTGCTACGCAGTGATTTACGGGAAAATAAAATACGTATATTTTATTATCGAAATGAAACTTTTATCCTATAAACTGTTAAATATCCTTCAGGATTTGTTCCTTACCAACTTATAAGAGCGACGATCTACAGAAAGAAATAAAATAATAAAAGCCTTCACGTCAGATCTACAGGGCCAGCGCAGCCCATTTTTTCCATGTATGGATTTACGATGGGGGGGGGGTAGACCGAAATTTTTTTCTTTGCTTTTTCTTTATTTGAAAGAAAATGTTTTCCTTTGTTTATGTTGCAGAATTATTTATTTATCGTTCATTAAATTACAAAAAATTAATATACTAAGCTTCTCCAAAGCAATAAATTAGTAATTCTTCGTATAACATAATAAATTAAATGACGATTTAAAGAACGATTTAGGGACAGAAATTTTGCTTCATTAGCTTAATTGTAATCGAATATCATAAGTGTGAGATGCAATTATTAATAACAGTTTCGCTCGTCTCAAATTTTCCACAAACAGCTGTCATTCATGAGCCATGAAATACTAATTATGAATTATAATTATCGTAATTCACCTCTAATTAAAAATAAATTCTTGGAAAAAAGTAAAAAGTTAAAAAAGTAATTCGTGTAAAAGCAGATACAAAAAGGGGTTGAAAATTTTTAAAAGAAATGAGAAATTGAGAAATTTTTAATATCAAATTAAATAGAGCAAATTTAGGTGACAGCTGGATAATTCAATATCGATTTTCCTCCTAAATGATAAAGCAGTTAACTGTTCTGGATTGCGGCTTTAATTTTCATGCAGTTTATAAACAAGGTAATGATAATGAAGTTAACATAATTGTATTACACATGAAAAGCATGCATACGCGAACAAGCCTTGACGTTTTACGAGCTGTTTGACAAGCAACGTCAATTTATTACGTATATTATTAAATTGCATGATTTTATAAAAAGTATTATCAATAACTGTTCTTTATGACTCAAATAAAACAGTTTTTTTATGGTAATAATATTTATTTTCTTTTTCCAGAAAAATTAACTTTCTTTTCCTCCTCAAGTAGAAAATCCCTTAAGGGATTTAAGTCCTTCATGCATTCCTCAGAGAATCTAAAAATGAGCAAAATATTAAATGAAAGAATATCGATAGGAATACGTTGGCAAGAAAACTCAAAGATTAACATAGGTAAAAAGATCAGAGGATTACCGTCAGTTGAAACCTCAATCATCTCAGAGATATGGCTTTGAAATATCAAATGTGCTTTATATTATTCGACTTGAATAGAGAAATACGTGTTTGGCAATTCAAATAGAACCCAAAGTGTCCTTTGAGTATACTTTTTACTGCATCCTTCTTCAATATAACGAATCTTTTATGTAATAATTTCTTTAGTGGAGAGATAGAAGTTCGATAGCAAAAAAAGTTGACTTCTTTCGAATAAAGAAAATACCAAACATTTTCTGCAAATAAAAAAAAACTGTTTACTCTCTCATTCTAGTAAACCATAAGACATAGAAGTAATCAGCATTTATTTTGCCAGGCGTAAATCCTTCATTCATCCATCAAGCCTCTGCAGTCTCATTTCCTTTCCGAAGAGGAACTTTCCGCTAAAATTTGTAGTTACGAAGAGCTCATTTTCTCACTCATTCTCATCCTTAACTCAATGAATAATACATTTCATCCATTCTTTGTGTATTTGTTTTCAAAGAAGAATGTCCATTCAGTGCGTGACGGTATTCTCATATCCCCAGGACAGTTTTCCACTTAAGGTCAGCTGTGTAAGATAGAATTTCTGCAGTGCTGCAAAAAAAAATAAAAACTAACAGTCTGGGAAAGCAAGCTGTCCTGGGACGTAAGATAGAGCTGTAACTTAAAGCCATGAAAAGAGAGAAAAAATTCCAGCAAAAAGCAGATATGATAAGGGGTGCATGATTTGCAAAGGTCTTTTAGAGATTAGAATTGAGGGTTGAAACATGTTCGTGTTCTTTATTCAAACAGATTAAGCTAATGCTGACAAATGGAATATTGGAATTAATTTTTATTTCTTTCTTTTTCAGAATACTATCCAATGGGGCGAATTTATGCTACTTTTGACTATTTTGTCAGCTTCTTAAGCTGTAAAAAATCGGTAAGAAGCATAACACTTTTCTATATTTCTTAAGGAGGTTCAAAGATTTCATGTTTAATTCAAGTTTAGTTTAAGAGTAGTTTGAGTTTAATGAACAAGTTGGATTACATGTTCAACTATTCAGAACATCACAAAGTCTTCAAGTTCATCTAAGAAGGGTCAGCATTTATTGCTAAAGGAATTTATCGATTTAGATAAGACTGAAACTTCCGCATGCCCTGAGAGTGGAATTAAATACCAAACGAAGATTTATCGGAAACTTTATAATTAGTATTTTCCCAGTCATTACATGTTACTTACTGTAATTTAATTTATTGGGCTTTCTTTGGGCACATTAAGAACAATTCGGTGAGATAAATTGCCATTTAAGGAAATCCGTTACATTTACATTCGAGCCAGCTTATTATTTCAACTCATTCATTACGTGATGAGGAAAGGAGACAATGTAATCACGAAAGCCATTCACACCAAGAGGCGGGGAATTGGTCAATAAAATTAATTTTAGAATGCTTTCATTTAAAATTTCCGGATTCCAGTCTTTATCCTTGAATATTTCAATTTTCAACCCTTAATTTCAAACCTCCTCAATTATAAAGGTATTTTTCGTTTATTTAAATCAGTTTTCCAAATTCATGGCTGTTTTATTGTCATCTGTATTTAAACAAACGAAAAACACCTTACGTAATATTTGAATACATAGCTCCAAAGATTATTTTTTCCGGACTTTCTTTGAAGGTCCTGTCAAGGGTTTCCATTTATATAGTATCTCTTTTTCTACCTCTACCTAAGACTTTGAACTTTTCTTCAACTTTATTCAAATCCCTCACACCTGCCAAACAATTTTATTAACACTGACACCAGGGATTTCTTTCTTCTCAAGAAGCGATTTATTCGACTGACTTATTCCCACTTTTGTTCAGGGACAAATATTTAATGAACGGATAGTAGTGGTTCTATTTTTTATAGGCTTAAGAATTAAAGGTCCTGTTACAAGACACGTTCCACAAACTTCTCTTAACTTTCAACATCCCTTTAAGATATTGTTATAGGACTTACGTGCGAGTCTTAAATGAAATTTAAGTGTCACATGCAGGACAAAGAAAAGCACCACTTTTCCTAAACTTCTTGAGAAACGAATTGCTGATTCGTTTAGTACGAATCCTCTTCGCCTTTATTCTTTTTTTGACTCAGAAAACAAAAGTTGACTTGAATTTCTCTGAAAGTCTTTCTATTTAACTTTTAACTTCCTCATTCTTTAATATTATGAATATTAAAAAAAAAAGAATAATATAGTTGTGCTCACTATTATTATTGTTTGTTTAGTGAAAAATTTTTAAAATCGAGAATATTAAATTGAAATTTCTAGAAGTGTGTGTGAAATTCTGATAATCCATTTTCTATTTTTAAGCCAAAGTTCATTTAGAGTCGACTCGAGCGATTTTATTTCATTAAAAACAAACATCTCTGAGGTCACATATCCAAATTTACGAATCCAAGAGAAAAAGAGAGGTAATTGATCCATAAATTTAATTGAGTAAATACCTCCGATTCTTACCTCGATTATTTCTATTTAAAGCTTGAAAAATACTTTTTTGAAGTCGTATCTTTGAAATAATGAAGGTCAAATAGTTGCATGCGTCAATGTTGTTTCTTATTTAGCTTCAATATAGGCGTTTATTCAAACATTCCTTGTGTGATATCAAGAGATATTTATTGAATAATTAATTAGGAATACACTTTGAATCAGACACGCAACACTCTGTTTACAGCACTATTGGATTTATGTCACATACAATACTAATCTTAATTGAATTTGCACTCCTATAGATTAAATATACAGATTAAACAATTCAATTTCCTTCTAAAAAAAGATTACAATTTCATTTTAAGTAAAAAAGTAAATACAATTCCTTAAATAAAATTTCTTTATTATACCTTGTACCACCAGTTCTTTTTGTTCTATGAATATAAATATAAAGTTGAAAGTAGCTCTTATTATGGAAAAGAAGCTTCGTCCATCCATCATTTTGCTTTCTGACGATAATGCAATCTTGTCTAATTAACTTTCAAGTTAATAAACCTTTTGTATGAAGGATAAAAAGTTTTTCTTGCTCCACAGATATCTCTTCCTTTCAGGAGTTGTAAACCATGACTACAAAGTGGGTAAACCACGATATACAAAGGGCAAGTTCATAGATTTAATTATACACCTACTGCATTAACCCAGATTTTATCAAACTAAAAATCAGAAAAGATAACGAAAAAAAGTGAGAAGAAAACTTTAATCGAACAAGGAACAAATTATTATAAAAATGTGGACTACTTGAAGTTAATTTTATTCCAGTTAAAGCCTTCAAAGTGGGAAAATTTTTAACAGAAGAAAAACAAGCTTTGATATATAAAAACTCTGCTGCTCTTTGCTTCCTCGTGAAGAAAACTAATTAAACTGAAAATTATTTTTTAATAAAAAAAGTTTTTAAAATGGAAGTCGCTCTCAAATATTACGTGGATGAAAAATATCGCTATCTCTATTTTTTTATGTTTTCAGTTTCTTGTTCTTAGAGTAATGGTTTCTGAATTATTATCACTGTCATATTCAGTTTATGATCGGAATGTGATTAAAGTATTGGAAAAAATGATCCATCACTATTAATTTGATATTCCTGTGATCGAAAAGCTTACAGAAATTTAATATTATGGAGTTAACCATTAATCATTTATGTTCAGCCTCATTCTACAAAATAAAGAATATTAATTATTAAAAATCATTGATAGATTTTATATTTACTCTAATTCAAATTATATTGCTGATCAAAATTTAACTCTTACAGGTGAATTTCCCCTCTATTAAATTTATATTCAGAAGCAGTAAATTTATGAATGTATAAGTAATTTTTAGAATTTTATAATTCTGAAAGTAAAGTCATTAAACTTTCAACCTATGGATTAAAACACTTCGGTCTTGTTTTCAGTGTCCAAAGGAGAGACATCTAATGAATATTCATGAGGGTGTGTGTGCTCCTACCGAAAGGCCTATCGATTTGAATTAGAATTCCGAACATTGCCTAAGTTATAGGCACCTTTAGAGCTTTAAACTGTCTTCAGAAATCACTTTATTTACGACTTCAACCTACGTTCAGTTTCTAAATGTAGCTGCCGGAATTAGTGTCAAGTAAATCAGTTCTTCAATTACAAAAGTAAAACTCTTAAACTATTTTCGTTCCTTCGAAGCAAGAATTTTCATTTGCTGTAAACACAAGAAAAACGTGTTATTTTAACACTGAAATCTAGAAAACTACACGCAAAATACATTGCATTTTATTTTTTCTGTGAAGTTATTTATAGATGAGAAATACCTAATTATAAAAAATATAAATTATACATAGAGCTTATAATGAAAACCTTTGGGAATATTAAAGTAAGGAATCAATCATAAGTCTATTATTATATGTGTTTAATTTATGAAGTCTCTCCTTTATTTCTGCCATCTGGAACAATTAATGAGGAATTGTCTGACAGTAATTGGAGACTTTATGGAACATAGGTAAAGTTGAAAGATTGTTCGAAATTTCTCAGTCAGAAGTCTTTACAATTACAAGTTTTAGAGTGTCTCTTACGAGTAATACCCCATTATAGTAAGACTGTTCTCGAAACTTGGGAAATAAACTTTACAGGAACACGTATGTTATTGTAAGATATGATCCTTCACTAACTGCAGAAATTTACTTCACTTTCATCAGGGGCGGCGCAGACAGTATGGATGCCATGGATAAATCCATACATGGAAATTTTCATGTATGGAAATTCCATACATGAAAAACTGTCTGGAAAGATAATGATTTTTGTTTCAAAGTATTAAACGAATATATATCTAGAAATGTTGTACGAAGGAAAACATTTTCTTTCAAATAAAGAAAAAGCAAAGAAAAAAATTTCGGTCTACCCCCCCCCCCATCGTAAATCCATACATGGAAAAAATGGGCTGCGCCGACCCTGCATTGTTTTACTACTAAGGGCTCACTGGCGCCATTAGTGAAAAAATGTTTATTTGCATAAGTAGAAAAGGCAAGATGTGTTCAGACACGTTTTTTAATGTGCAAAATTATATTCTAATTATCCGGATTTTTATTTTATATATTAATTCGATGTCTGACTATTACAGACCTTTTCTACTGTGTCTTGAGAAAGTCTATTTAAATTAGATGGCTGACAACAATATGGTTTTACTACTAAGAGCTTACTGGTTCCATTAGTGAAAAACTGTTAAGTTGCATAATTAGAAAAGGCACGATGTGTTCAGACACGTTTTTTAATGTGCAAAATTATAATCTATTATACGGATTTTTATTTTATATATTAATTCGATGTCTGACTCTTACAGACCTTTTCTACTGTGCCTGGGGAAAGTCTATTTAAATTAGATGGCTGACAACAACATGGTTTTACTACTAAGGGTTCACTGATGCCATTAGTGAAAAACTGTTAAGTTGCATAAGTATAAAAGGCACGATGTGTTCAGACACGTTTTTTTAATGTGCAAAATTATATTCTAATTATCCGGATTTTTATTATATATATTAATTCGATGTCTGACTCTTACAGACATTTTCTACTGTGTCTGGGGAAAGTCTATTTAAATTAGATGGCTGACAACAATATGG
Organism: Synergus itoensis; assembly: GCA_904066005.1. NCBI lineage: Eukaryota > Metazoa > Arthropoda > Insecta > Hymenoptera > Cynipidae > Synergus > Synergus itoensis. The sequence continues at coordinate 1,595,730 of CAJFCP010000098.1, forward strand.
TTTTACTACTAAGGTCTCACTGCCGCCATTAGTGAAAAACTGTTAAGTTGCATATGTAGAAAAGGCACGATGTGTTCAGACACGTTTTTTTAATGTGCAAAATTATATTCTAGTTATCCGGATTTTTATTTTATATATTAATTCGATGTCTGACTCTTACAGACCTTTTCTACTGTGTCTTTTACTTCAAAAATATAATAAATCTTCATTTGTGGTCTATTTTTCCATTTTGTTACTATTTATTTATTTTCTCAATATTTTTCAAGTATTAGATTTCTCATAACCAGTGAGAAAGCGGAAGTGGGTTTATTTTTTTGTGCAACCAATACCACAGGAAACTCATTAACTCATTCGAACTTAAGTTAGTTATAGAAAGTCATAGAAAGTTCTACCTCCTGTATGCAATAAGATTTTGAAGGAGAAGATTAAGTTATATGCTAAAATTATTCTCGTCAAGGTGATCTTCAGTCATTTAGAGAAATGTCCTCGTGTTTCAAAACGATGTTTCTTGACACAAATAGAGTGTCGTCTTAAAGTTCTGCTGGTTAATTGAATCTTCATATACATACCTCAAAGGTATCCTTACTGCCGTTGAAATTTCAGAATAACAAAAATACAGCTTGTTATGTAATTCTAGATAAATCCAATGAAAGCTTCACTTTCACGATATTTTTTATCTCCCTGCGGAGGGATTTTTTTAAATCTCGTTTTTCAATAGCTGTAAACCGGAGCTTGGCATATATGTAAATTGGAGATGTGCCCAATTTTTTTCCGAGACTGGCAGAAAAATAAATTGGATACAAATTTGGTCAATCGAAAAGCCGTATTGGTGGTAAACTGGTAAAGGTTGGCAATTTACAGCTTTCTCTGGTTTTAAAACCGCAGAAAGGAGTAAACGACATAATAATTGACAATCACAATTTTATCTAAATTAAAAGTTTACTAATTCATATAATAAGAATCTAAATCACGATAAATAAATCGAGTTTGGGTTTTAAAGTATAAAAATAGAGACAATAGTATTTGTGCAACTTAAAGAGTTCATAAATCATCCAACGATATATCGCTAAACCATCAAACGCACACAAGAGACATCAATGCTCTGGACATTTTTTATATATCATAAATTTTTTTCACTTTGTCATTTATCAAATCTTTTAGCAGATGTCGACAAATTATTTTTAGGGTGTTCTGTGTAAAAACGGAAAGTGTGATCTGCCCTCATATGGAAAAGAAATTTTATGGTACAATTTATTCTCAATATTTATTTTATTAAAAGAACTCCTTCAGTTTCCTTATACTTCTGGTGATTTGCTAAATATTTATTTTTTTATATATTTATTTATGCAACCTACACACAAGTGTACATGACAAGCTAAGTTCAAAGAATAGATGAAAATATGCTGGTTCAGTATAAGAGTCGTAAATCTCACCCGGTTTCTACGCATACATACCATGAAAATTGTATTACGCGCATTTCAAAAACGAACAGCCACATACATAAGATATTCCTAGAAAAATGTCGACACTGAAGGAGAAAATTAATGCGTTCAGGTAGTTGAAATACGAAATGCATAAATTGTTTTGAAGGGTGAAGAATTTTTCAAGTTTCAAATCTAAAACTATCGAATTTCATGAATAAAACTTGTTTAAATGTATTTTTAATATTTTGATATGACTTTAAAAAATTCAATAAACCCGGAGATTATTACAATCGACAAAAACCAATTAACTTTACTAATTCATTCAAAGTATATGAAGTATATGAACATTATTAGTGAATAACTGTTTCATTCGATTTATAAATCCAGAAAAAATGTATAAGAAATTAATGAACAATTGAGTAATTAAATAGTTTTTTGTCTTTTATTTCATATTATTTGCAATATTTCATCAGTATACATGTGCAAGGAATAGTGAGTCGAGTATCGATCTGATTTCCACAATACTAGCGATTACGCTAATACATATGTACGGTAAAACGATTTTACATTGAGAGAAAATTAGTATTTTGAGCGAATTAAACTTGAAATGGAAAGCTATTATTAGTTCAACAGTGTGGATTATATTTGAAATTAATGTGAAATCATATATGGAGAAGGAATGAACAGTTTAAACTGCTTATATGTGCATTACACTTATATTGTAAATATTATAATATTATAGTTTGCAAAGCCCTTTAAAAATTAAATTTAATTAGCTTTTACTTTTAATTGAAATTTCAATTAAAAGTAAAACAACATCAAATAATGACTCAAAATATTCTCTGTAATTAATAAATCAAACTTTAAGTATTGTCCATTCTCATATTTACGATGCCATTTAATTGACGTGCATAATAATAAATATATTATCGTCTACAATTTGTGTCAACCAGTAAAATTTACGGTCTCTTAGGCATAAGTAGTAAACTTGAGATGACGTATATGTAATAAAATTCTAAAGATGTATATCTCCACGAAATTAAAGAGTTTCTCGATCTTTTATCTCTTAATGAGAAAACCTTTTGATTTCATTAATCTCAATAAATCGAAGAGTCTAGAAATGAAAAGAGCCACTTTCTGATTCTATTGTCGTACGAGAAGAGAAAGCTTGATGGAAACGATAGTTAATCTTCATCTGTATTCACTATTGAATCATCCTTTCAAATTCAAAGTATTCAATAATATTTTCATAAAGATCCATAAATTGTAAATAATAATGGTCAATATGTCATACTGATTTTAAATTGTAGGATAAATAAAGTTGTTATTTTGAGCTTATATTTCACAAACTATAAACTTTAGTTTCCGCGAATTAGTGATTTGTTTTCGTTATTCGATTGTAGGACATTATTTTTTGGGTCATTAAACGCATAGTCGGATGCGTATAGTATTCATTACATATATTTTAATCAGCGTGAGTTTGGCACTAGAGCCAAACTGGCATCGTGTTAGAGCCAAAACCGCTCGCTATCAATAAAAAATGTGATTTATTTTCTATCGAAATAAAAAAAGCGTGACATTTGAAAATATATTTCCGAGTGCAGAAGTAAAATGGCAATAAGCAATATGGATTTTGCATATAAATTGCAATCGCTTGTATTTGAATTCGATTTTTGTACAGCTGTGTAAATGTCATCGACAATAAATTTCAATTCGATAATTTTGTAAGACAGATTGAGTTCCACAATCCACGTGAGTTTGGTGTAAAGAATTTATGATTTAAGAATTTATGATCTGACTTATTCATCGTCACATTTATCATTATATCACATCATCACTTCATTTATTATTCTCGAATTGCATTATTAACTTCATCATAAAATATTGTGCATTTTTCAAGATATAATTCACGATGAAGGCAAAAATATATTTTTTAGAAATTATAAATCAATATTATTATATATCTAATATTAATCAAGCAGTGTTTGTTATGTAGAATAATTTTAACCCTCATCAGTCCCTTGAGTGTCAGATTGACACTCTGAAAATAGTTTAAATTTTTTTCATACGGAATCAATGAGGAAATATTAATTCAAGATTTTGATGTTGATTCGAATATTTTTGTGTAGAAACTCTTTTTTTCAAGTATTCAAATAGCATAATTGTGCGTTAAAGTTGAAAAAAGAGTCAAATTGACTCTTATAAAAATTGACGAGGGTTAATAAAAGAAAAAAATTGAGAGTGAGTAGGAAGAAATTCATAAAAGAGGTACACACAATAGAGTTCAAAGGTCAATATGAAAATGATCTTTATAGAAAGCTTATAGTTCTGAATCTGAATAAATATCTCGTTTATTAAAGGGTCTCCTTTCAATATTCACTCCAAACTTTCCCAGAAAAATATAACAATAATAAATGGAAGGTCGACATCTTAAAAAATGAACAAATTATTGTAAACAAAACAATTTTTTTAGTAAGAATGTTTGAAGAAAAAAAAAATTCGTGGAAAATTGAAAAATCTCTGAATTATACCGAAATATATGTAACTCCCACAATTAACCCAAATATAATTGAATTCTTACAAGATCTTTTTATTTTTATTACAGGTAGTGGCACGGAAATGTCTGAAAACAGGAAGCAGTTCCATAATATCGTCAGTTCAGAAAGTTTATCTAGAACTCTCTCTTATTTGAATTTCAAATCCAAAAAGATTTAATTACGATATAAACAGGCAAAAAGCACCGCCAGAAGTTAAATTACGGCTTCAATTGGAGATACAAAAATCGAGAATTTAAAAAGAATTTAAATTTTAATTAGTTCAAAAATGTCTAATGCAAATATAACTGCGCAATTAGGAGCCAGATCTTAATCGAAATGACGCTCTCGATAAAAATCGACAAGATGTGTGACGTAGATGTGACTATAAATATCTCAAAACCTTTTTTATTTAGAAGTGAATAAAAATTCAGAGAAAGAGAAAGAATCTTATCTGATTCACCTAAAGGCAATGGGAGTAACATAAAGAGGGCGTAAGGACTATATAAAGAGTAAAAAAACGGTTATAGAGCAGAAACCTGAGATTATTGCCTCTGAGAAAATTTGTAATATTTTCTTATGAAAAGATTGATGTGAAGATGGCGAATGTAACAATGGTCTCCAATTGCACTTTTCATGAAGATAATTGTACAGAAGATGAGCCTTACTTGCCTTACAACGAAAGACCAGAAACTTACATTTTGCCACTCGTCTTCTCAATTATTCTTATCATTGGAGTCACCGGAAATGGAATCTTGATACTCACAATTTCGCGCCATGCAAACATGAGGAACGTTCCAAACACCTATGTTCTCTCTCTGGCATTGGGAGATCTATTGGTAAATATTTTTACATAAATTACTAATAAGCAAATTGTTACGTCTTATTTTATTTCTGTCAATTGAAATAACATTTAAAATAGAATGGTATATAGTTGTGAAATTTACAATTTAGCAGCGAATCGTATAAGAAATCCAACCAAATTAAAATGCAATCTACGATTTTTGCATAATTTTCTAATCAAAAGAATTTTGATTATGTATAAAAAAATTGAGAGTATCATCACGCTTCGGAATTGTGTGAAGCAAGTTAAAAACCAAGTGTGATATTATCTCCATGCATGTTTTAATTTTAAATTTTCCATTTCGCGATAAAGGAGAAAGTGTGCATAAATTACCAATGCTAACGGTATTTTTGCAGACTCTGATCTTGAACTAATTACCAATTAACAAAGTATCGTCCTACTAATTAATAAAACACCTGCAGCTTTAAGTAAGGGGATTTAAGTTTTCTGATGAATTTGAAAGCGCTGTAACAAAGAGAATTATAAAACAATACTTCGTCAGAAACTAAAACAAAAGCGCCTGATACTCAAACGGTTGCACTGATTAACTTTCGTATTAAATTAAAGTACTGAAATGTCATTTCATGTGCGTCATTATTATAAAACCATATTATTATACCATATTATGCAGTCATTTTTATTTTACGTGTACATTTATGAAAAGATAATGTATGAAACTGAATTAATTTTTGAAAAATGTTTAAAATGATTGAATGGAAGGCTTGTCAGTTGGTAAATGTGTAATTCAATGTTCGAATACGGTTGCAAATAAATTGATAGAAGTAGAGCTTATTTGCATAATTAATATCTCAAAAATAACTAAAGGATTTTTCAAAATTTTTATTATATTTTATTGAAAAATGAACAAGTAAAAAAAATATTATATTCCCTTTTTTGTGTACTTTCAAGGTGATTATAACATGTGTGCCAGTCACAATTACCGTCTACGTTCTGGATTCGTGGCCTTTTGGGCTTTTAGTTTGCAAGATTTCAGAATGTGCGAAAGATATATCTATAGGGGTTTCTGTCTTCACTCTCACGGCGCTTTCGGCTGATAGATTTTTCGCTATAGTTGATCCCATGAGGAAACTTCACACCTCTGGTATCTATAAATTATACTTAAATACTTATTGATATACTTACAAAGGAGACTGATTTTATTGATTAAAGTAAAGACGAAGAAAATAATTTTTCGTCTATATAATAATAATTCTTTGTCTTTAGGAACCGGAAGAAGAGCTACGCGATTCACAAATTGCATAACAGCTCTGATTTGGTGTCTAGCAGGGATCTGTGCTATTCCAGCAAGTTTTTCTTATATAAGAGAATTTCGAGTCAACAAAGATGTAACTTTTAAGGTCAGTTAAGGAAATCGGATTCAAATCAAATTTTTCCGGTGGCAATTGAACCAAAGATTGAAATAAACTGAATTTTCCAATATTAAAATATTGAATGATGGCCTGTCGATTAATTCTCAATTCAGAAATTTTCAGTGAGACCACACGTTATGAACAGATTGATTTTAAACTATATATGCTAAATATTGTGCTAATTTAATTTCAATTTCGATTGAAATCACGTTTAACTCGCTAACACTGGAATATTTATATTTTAAAAATTAAATTATTTGAAATAATCGACTTAGATATTGTATGCTTGCTTACAGACTTGTTATCCATTTCCAGAGGAATTTGGACTAAATTATCCAAAGATAGTATTACTCTGTAGGTTCTTCGTGTATTATGCTCTTCCCCTCGCTATCATCGGTGTGTTTTACCTTTTGATGGCCAGACATTTGGTACAAAGCACTCGTAATATACCTGGTGAAATGCAAGGTCAAGTAAGTATATTTTCAGTATTTATAAAAAAATAATATCGGGGAGCATAACAACTCCTAAAAATTGTCGAGTAGTCCACTTTTATTTTCCAGATTTAGACAATTGAGGTATTGAAGTATTAATCCGCAAGAGTATTAGAGATTTCAAAACAATTGAGAGGATTCAAATAATCCCTTAGTATATGGAACCTTCATCCCCCTCTTGAAAATCTCGGATTAACTGGAAGTATGCAAACTGGGTGACAAATAAAGTCCCGCAATAAAAACATAAAACCTAGATACTTAATACCCTTCAAAAGTGATTTTTTTTAAATTAACCATCATCAATCCTTAGTCTCAAATTGTCACTATTTTCAACTTTATTGCACAATTATTCTATTTAAATACTTGAAGACAGGCGCGCTAGTTTCTACACAAAAATATTCGAGTCAACATAAAAAATTTCTTCAATCTTGAATTAATGTTTCCTCATTTCCATGTGAAAGAAGGTTAAAAAGAAAAGGCCGTGCTTTCAAAAACTCCTCCAAATCAATAATAAATTCTCTCAACTTATTTTTTATTAAATTAAAAAGTTGTGTAATTTATTCCGAGTTACATATTTGATTACCCTTACATCAGGTTTGAAGCATAATTCTCCCCTCAAATCATCCTTAATAAATATCTCTTCCCATAGAGTGCTATTAATCTTCTGCCTCACTCCATCTTAAACTTTTTTCGATTGAATAAAGAATATCCAAGAGTACGGGAAATTGCGGTTTCTGCAAGGAAAGATCTCGGAGAGATCATAATAAATTATCATCAGAAAGAGCTATAGCATGCCATTCTTTCTTCAAATATCATTTTTTCTTATGGTTCGAAAAGAATATTCGTCTTATAAAAGGTAAATAAACGGAATTGATATTTTAATTAAATTCCTGAAGTGGAACTTAGGTACACAGAGCCGAAAATCTGAATTTTATTTTCCGGCATTCGTTTCTCGAATTGGCTCAAAGCCAAGTCTTGGTGGTGTTAACAAATTCTCGGGTGAGAAGGCTCATAAAGTCGCAAAATGACAGACCGTAAAATTTTAATCACTAACGAGGTCGGTGTGATAACCCCTCGTTCAAGCTGCTGAATAATCTTTTCATTCTTTGTATGATTTTTCCCATAATCTTTTAAAAGTTTACTTCCATTCTCTTCATTTTACTACTTCCTATTTTAGATTCAAAGGTTTCTAAAAGGTAATTGGGAATTTCAGATAAATCACGTTAAATTTCTAAAAGATGAAAATTCATTGGGTACTTCTTTTTTGCAGGAAATATGTAACTTTTTCATAAAGAAATAATAGCACCATGGATCCGAGTAAAGTATAATATGAAAAGTTTCAAAGTCCGGAAGATCATCGTCATTTTGCTATACTTTATGACATCGTAAAAGTGAAAGATGGTGCCAAAGAAACTGTCGATATCACATTGCTTCTTCTTACGTTTGAAAGAGCTTCTTCATCCAATCGACTTTATTGCTGTTAGGCTCAGAACTTAATTTAATGACTTATTGATATACCTTTAATATTGGATTTCATCGGATCTAATAAAATCCACAAAGTACTGAAAGTACTGAAGCTCATTTCTCATCTTACGATTCAGAAAATTGCCCTTAAATTTTTTTCAAATCAACACCTCCATCTTAATATTTAAATAAATATTAGACATATTGTAAAAAGACTGTAAACTTATATTCATTGAATTTTCCAGAAATTTCCCAAGTTAAAATTATACTATAAATAAAATAAGATACATTTTTAAAAAAAGTTTCTGATGTTTACAGGTGAAACAAATAAAAGCAAGAAAAAAGGTCGCTAAAATGGTAATGGCCTTCGTCGTTATTTTTGCCGTTTGCTTCTTCCCCCAACACGTTTTCATGTTGTGGTTTTATATCCATCCAACAGCCGAGAAAGATTACAATTCTTTCTGGCATCATTTTCGTATAGTGGGATTTTGTCTGGCCTTTGCTAACAGCTGCATAAACCCGATTGCCCTCTACTTCGTGAGTGGATCCTTCAGAAAATACTTCAAAAGGTAAGAAGCTTTGTATTCAACTGATATTAAAAATTACTAATAATATTCAAAATTATAAATGTACATTATTTTAAAAGTAAAGGATGGATTTTTAAAACAATGTATATTTATATACGTTATATACGCTACTTCACATATATTGCAGAAAGCTTACAATCCAATTGAATTCTTCAACTCGTATCCAGGAATTCTTATTGAAGTCTTCAATGTCGATCATTTGTTTTCTCCCACGTGAATTGAATTTCCTACTGGTCAACAAAAGCTGACATAAAAATAAAGCGGATGAAAGGCTACGAACAATCAGTTTAAAAGTCGCTGACAGCTCTGTCTTCAGTTTCAATAAAACCATTCTTTCTCGATTATTTTATGCTTAAATTATGAGTTCAATTTAAGAAAAATTTGGAAAGGTCTCGTTCAGTTAAATAAAAGATTTATATAGATTAACTTAATAGAACCATGCTGAGAGCAACCAGCATGTTTAATTCAATTTTATCAACCCACTCAATTTCCATCAATTTCCATTTGATATTCCGACTAGTACATTTTCACTAGAATGTAGAACCACGCGAATGGTCGTCAATGGTTTCCTGCTCACGAGGAAGCACTGCAAATTGTCGATTATACGTGGAGATTTATACATGTATAGTATAAAATACATATAGAAGAGAGCTTAAAGTCGAGGGAGTTTGGCTATTAACTATGCAAAGCAAATCTATTTTCCCAAGGGTCCCGTTGTCCCTAACAAAGGCTCCACACCTGCTTTTGTGCCATTTCAACTTAAACTCAAGCCAAACGATAATTTATCGATATGGTTTCAATAATCAAATATCGATTTATATATTTCCAGGTATTTATCTTGCTGCTGTAGATCCAAGACTATTCAAAGAAATTCCACAATGGGATCTCGTAAAAGAGATCAAAGTCTGTCCATAACGAATTCCCGAAGACATACAAGTTCTCGAAGATGCAATCAGAGCTTTATACAAATGACAACTTGGCCGACACCGGTTGGGAAAATTCCTGAAAGATCTCAACCAGATCAAGAAACAACCACAACTGCATACAACGTCGGTGTTGAACAACGAGTATGAGGCTTATCTCCCTGTAAGTGCAAAAGTTTCAATATCATTTACCTCCAGTTTTGATATAATATTTTTTTTAACTCAATATATTTAGATTCATAACAGTTTTTTTTTTTTTTTGATATTTTGAAGACTAAAGAATTTGATTCTGCGCCTATGAAGGGTATCAAAATACTTTCTCGGATCAAATATACTTGGGGAGATATATGGGGTCGAAATATGAGAACAGAGTATCTTGAACTTGAAACGTTTCTTCTCAATTTGCCACTTTCATCCTCTTCATTACTTATTTCTTAAAATATAGTTTGTTTCTTGCAATATGTACCTTTTGGTACTTTTGACCCTCTTCCCTCATATTGGATTTTTTCCGTATTCACAATATTGAAGAGCTTTTAATAGTGCCCAGCTTAAAATTCTAATTTATCACATAATTGGTTTTGAATCCCTTCACAGAACAATGCAAACATCCTCTTTTAATGAAGTGTCAACTATAAATCGATAATACCAAAAATCTACTCTCAAAATTACGAATGTTATAGAATACACAATTTTCTTTAAATTTTGAAGAGTTAAGAATTGAAAAATTTACGAATCCCTTGTATAATTCATTTTTTTCAATTCATAGAGCAGTTAAAATTAATTTCCACAATTTTCCAAAAATGGAAGTAGTCAGAATAAATATAGAAAATGTTTCATAAAACCTACGCTGAGGAATACCTGACGTTCATTAGTTAGTGACTTTGTCTTTAGAAAGTGTTTCACACAGTTTACGAGCAATAAAAATCCCCACTGTCGCCATAATAACGACGAAGTGCTTTCTAGCAAATTAATTTTACCTATTAAATGAGCGCCCGGGTGGCACGAACACTGGAAAATGAGAATATTCATTGTAAACGACGCGTTGTGAATCTTTCGAGCTTTGAAGCTTTAAGAATTAACGACAGACGCTACAGATTTTATTTCTTAGTTTTATTTTACACATAATCCACTTAAATATAAATTCTAAACATTCCGTCATCAATATTCAGAATTCCACTCTTACAGTGTGCTCAGACACGATTTTTTAATTTGCAAAATTATATTCTAATTATCCAGATTTTTATTTTATATATTAATTTTATGTCTGACTCTTACAGACCTTTTCTACTGTGTCTGAGAAAAATCTAACTAATTAGATGGCTGACAACAACGTGGTTTTACTACTAACAATAAGGGCTCACTGGCGCCATCTCACTGGAAAATGAGAATATTCATTGTAAACGACGCGTTGTGAATCTTTCGAGCTTTGAAGCTTTGAGAATTAACGACAGACGCTACAGATTTTATTTCTTAGTTTTATTTTACACATAATCCACTTAAATATAAATTCTAAACATTCCGTCATCAATATTCAGAATTCCACTCTTACAGTGTGCTCAGACACGTTTTTTTAATTTGCAAAATTATATTCTAATTATCGAGATTTTTATTTTATATATTAATTTTATGTCTGACTCTTACAGACCATTTCTACTGTGCCTGAGAAAAGTCTATTTAAATTAGATGGCTGACAACAACGTGGTTTTACTACTAACAATAAGGGCTCACTGGTGCCATTAGTGAAAAACTGTTAAGTTGCATAAGTAGAAAAAGCACGATGTGTTCAGACACGTTTTTTAATGTGCAAAATTATATTCTAAGTATCCGGATTTTTATTTTATACATTAATTCGATGTCTGACTCTTACAGACATTTTCTACTGTGTCTGGAGAAAGTCTATTAAAATTATATGGCTGACAACAACGTGGTTTTACTACTAAGGGCTCACTGATGCCATTAGTGAAAAACTGTTAAGTTGCATAAG
>CAJFCP010000098.1:1607750-1743920 GCA_904066005.1 Synergus itoensis
CCCCCCATCGTAAATCCATACATGGAAAAAATGGGCTGCTGCGGCCCTGCACTCGTATCGTATTTTAGCTTCTAGAAACCTTTGCAATTCCTCAGAAATTCCTGTGAATTAAATTCTTTACACATTTTTAAGCTTTTCACTTTAAAATATTCGAAAATATTTTATAAAAAACTCCTTAAAATGTCAATAATACATTTTCCACATTTTGTGGAAGTGAGAAACAAAAAAAAAGCAGAGATATTATATTTCCCGTGTAGAAATTTCCAAACCTGGCTCAGATCGGTGATAAAACGCCCGGCCTGACCGGGCCAAGTTTGGCCAGGTCTGGGCATGGTCGGGCCGTGTGTTTCATCCCCGGTATGAAATCCCCCGATCTTGACCCGATCAGGGCCACAGCAAAATTTCTACTCGGGTTCTGACAAAATCTCTCGTTTTCCAGATCGAAGTGACCACTGGAACATGAGAAGGACCATTGCTGAAGCCACTGAAGCTGCAAAGAGAGCTTCTCAGGAACTTGAGTTTCCACAAAGGCAGACAGAATATTTTCTTTGAGATAAAAAGAAGTACGTGTGGTTCATAAACAAGTGAATGCACTTTTCTCTGTAAAAAGGAAAGATGAAGACCTTACAATCTTGCACAATGGTCTTATTATATCCTTCGCAGCTATGTACTTAAAAAAATTTGTCCTGCAATATAAAATATTCTCTGCCAGGTCCATAGAAATCTCGTATAGAAATACACTAAGTATAAAATAAGAAATTGCTCTTTAAAAGTTTTTCTCAAATCTAGTGTCAATTGATGTGATATTAGAAGTTTCATTACATGAAGGTTTATTATTAAAAGAATCAACACTTTACAATTTTTTATCGTATATTTTTTGTAAATAATAATAATAATAATGAAAAATCATTCTTTTAATAATATTCCTTTCTTCACTAAATGTATGATTAGTATTTTAAAAGTCATTTGTAAAATAAATTAATTTAAGCACGCGACAAGCGAATGTAAATGTTGAAAGCCTCTTACGATTAAGGACTCTATTATAAAACTCAATAAATGTAAATCCGATGATAAAAATAAGTGTAAAATAATTGTAAAATACTGGAAGGTGCATCATTTAAAATAAATATCTAATTACCTATTTTTATATTATAGCGTTTCATTTTTATCGGGTAAGCGTCAAATTATTTGCGAAAATAAAATAATTTAGATATTTTCCTCTTGGGTATAAATTTACGAAATTCAAAGCTGATGCTAGAACTAGAAGCTTTAATCTAATACGTGATCAATAGTATTAGATTATTTCAGTTCTGATCGTAAAATTACATTGAAGTTAGATAATGAAGCGGTAATGAGATATAGCTAAGAGGTTTGATACCAGCAAACAAATTGACAAGTTAGATGGGCAATCATCAAACACAAAATAATGATCCATCAACCCTAACGAACCCAGGAAATTGGCAAAACGTATAACGTTCTGCCATCTTTTATTTTACAGCTTGTGAAGAAACTTACGCAATTTATTAAGTAAAGCCACTATCAGTTACGAAAGAATAGTCTAACGTAAATAAACAAATAGTTTATTCACGTTATCAGTATTGTATTTCTATTTCAATAATTTTTAAAATACTTTTTGTTCAATTCTAAAGGAACTATGTCGAATACATGAAGATGCATAAAAGCAAAGCTATCAAAAGTAAAATGTGTTAAAAATATTTAACACTGCTTCTTATTGATCGATCATAAAATATAAAAAGCTTGTTATGGATCATAAAAGATACACGTCTTTTTACTTGAAAATTTCCAAGTTCTACGTAAATAAGTTATGAAAATGTGAAATCGATACATCCATAAAATATCAAATATGGATGAATTACAGGAAATAACAGAAACAAAGATGAGGATGCTGAATTTTTACATTTATGACCCGGAAATATGGTATTTTTATACAAATAAAACGCAGTTTTCTTAATTTAATTTCACCGGTGATATTTCAAAATACCCAGCGAGTGAAACATTCGAGTTTAATTTCGTGAAATTCGGAACAGAATGCTGAATCGATAAATAAAAGTGACGATCGCATTTTCTGAAAATCACTACTGAAATTTTGCTGAAAGTGACAAAGTGGCTGAAAGTTAAAGTGAACAAAGAAACTGAAAGAAACCTGTATGATTTTCTCCGTAGAATGTAAGCGAGAGGAAAAGTAGAATTGGAATGAGAAACAATTTCGCACCCCTGTAATCCATTTTATTGGCTGAGGATTCGCAAGAGGAAATGGAAAAATCGGTGAGCCTCACGGACTCCTTTGTATCAGATTCAAAAAGGTACGTACCATACGTCTTCGAATATATTTTTCTTATGATCATAGCACTTATCTGAAGTCGTAAACAAGAAACTTGAAAATGGAAATCATATCATAATAAAATGGTGATATCAATTTTTTATGGATGTTATCCAAAGAAAAACCAGAACTGTCAAACATTTTTTTTTCTCGATAAAACTCTGACATCACACATTTTCGCTTGAATATAAAATCACTAGAGTTAAAATTCTTAGAGTGACCAACGTGGATATTCACATAGAATTGCAACGTTGCTGGAACGAGCTCGTAAGTTTGAAAGGGAAACAAGAACGACGACTGAACAAAACGAGGGTACGATTTGTTTACTATAATTTTTTAAACTGGATTTTAAAATTTTAAACAGGAGTTTTTATCTTCTTTTATTTTTCAAAGAACACGATGATGTTCAAAAGGAAAAGGTAAATTGTTCCAAATGCAGAGGTGATGAAGGAGATTGTGAGATTCCTCATATCGAAGATCTCTGCAGTGTTGATAAAAATCGAATATCCCAGCTAATTTTGCATCTTACAAAGTAAATTTACAAAAACAATATTATATTTGTATTTATATAAGCAAAACAATAAAAATTTGTTCTTCAATGTTAGATGTACACATGAAAAAAATGCAGCTCAGTCTGCACTGGCTGTCGTCAAAGCTGAAAATGAGGCCTTGCAAAATCGTTATGAATTTTACTGTAATCAAAGTGAAAGCGAGAAGGATCAATTAAAGTTGCAAGTTTGTACATTAAATAATAAATCTGAAGCTTTTAAAAATTAAGGCCTAATAATTAATTATTAAGAAATTTCGTAAAAAATTTTCGACAGATCATTAATTCCAAGGATTAATTTCAGCTATCTGAAAAAGTTTCGGAATTCGGAACACTGAAACAGAAAACCTGTCACTTTTTGGAACTTATCAGTAAGCAAATAGAGCTTCAAGAAAAGGAATTTTCTAAACTCGTTGAAACGGTTAAAGATCTTCTTCGGGAAAAGATTTTTCTGCAAAACTCGTTAATTGAAAAGGACATGAGAGTACGTGTCTCAGAGGCTCAAATCGAAAGAATGAAGGAGAAAGCAGAAATGGAGAAACTGATTTTTCTTAAAAAACAAGCTAAGAATATTTCCGCACGGATGGTCAATCAAGCATGCCAGACTCTCGAGGAATCACAAACAGTCAGGTAATAAATTGACTCGAGCTCTGATAGAGGAAATTGACATTAAAATGTCTCATATTATCCGGAAAAGACGATTAAATCCAGCTGGATACTTAAAAATTATCGTCTCTCTTGTCTTTGTCAAAAATTTCATTTTTCAAAAAAAAAAAATATATATAATATATATAAAGTCTAGTAAGGTATTATTTCTAAATAAATATATGAAATATGGATAAATCACAAGGAACTAATTTTCATTTCCTGGTGTAACAGGTAATTAACATTTTCAGGACGAGGATATTTGCCCTTGAAATACATTCATCATCTTTTTGCCCTTCCTTTAAATTCTCTAACATGTTTGAGCCAGTGAACTGTAATTAATTAAATGCATTAATTTAAACTGTCGCTTTCAGTTCAACACCAACGAGTTCATGTTCTGACACGAGATTACTCAGTTCAGAAAAACAATCGAGGTTTGATTTTTTTCAAAATACGAGACAAGTCCAACGTACCAAAAGCGTCAACGACTTGGAAGAACCTTCTACTGATGGAAATATGATACGAGATCTATTTTTCAAATGCCCCAATTTCAGCGAGAGCGAAACGTTGCAAATATCATCTCTATCTACATTTTATCAATAATCTTCTATAAAACAACTTTTATTTCAATTATTGCTTTTTTATAAAAAAAAATATATAGAGTAGAATTAAATTAGAGTTAAATCGCGATGAAATTAACGTGTTGTAACTGAACTTATAAGAATTATATACATTTCAGCCGATATTTTAAAAAATTTTAATAAAATGTACTTGTCTGACCAAAAACGGACTTTTCTACTGAAATTACAATTGACTGGTCGTTAAGTTCCGTTTCTACTGGGCGTTTACTTTTATCCTTTTTATATTAAATAAAAAAAATTCGTCTCTAGATTCTTTTATAGTTTATTAATTTCCACTACTAATCTGCAAAATGAAAAAACAACCAACAGTGACATTTTTATGATTATATAATTGACATGATGTTGATAGCGTCAAGGTTCCACACTTATACAAATAGGGGACAGTTGGGTAACCCCGGCCAGTTTTATTATCAAGTTTCATTTTAACAATATTTTTTAATCAACAACGTTATCCTGCATAAATACCGGTTTTTTATACGTTTATGAAAATTATCTTATATTTAGAAAACGTCAATTATATTGTCAATCAAAAAAGAAGCATATAACAATATTTTTACCTGCAAATTCAAAAGAACTCTAATTCATTTTGTTGAAGAGTTTATAAATCGTGCTTAAAAAAAATTGTAAATAAATGTTACCCCAAAAGTTAACGAAAATATTAATATTAATATTAATATTAATATTTCGGCGTCGAACTGATCTTTCTTTAGTAATCAGTCCCTTATTGTTCCATCCTTTGCAATGTAACATTAAATAACAACTGTTGTTATATTATATATATATATGTATATAAATACTATAATACTGCTAAAATAACTATTATTGAACTCGTATTGGCACCTTATCTAGGCAATTTGCAAAATGATCTTCATTAAAAAAATATTGCAGTTTTGTGGTAATATAATATTGATAAGATATAGCCTTTGACGCAAGGTTTCACCTACATATTATTTTATTATCATAGAAACTTGTATAAAGAAAAATTATGAAAATAACTCATTCCGCAAATTGTCTACATAAGGTGCACATACGAATTCAATATATTCTCCATCAGCCGATTATCCTGCCAACTATTTGTCTGTAAAAATGTGGAAGATTTTGTGCATTACTTTTCTTTGTCATCTGGCTCAAGCAAGCATTTACGTAGAACATGTCAAAGTAACTGAATTGAAAATAATGCCAAATAATGGAGTGTTAGACTACAATGAAGAAAAAGGGGAAATAACAATGTTAACTTCTATTGGTATTTATGGCGAAAGCATCGACACCCCCCTTTATGTTCGTAAATTATTATCAATGATTTAATAAGATATTCAAATATTGGAAAGTTATTACATTCTTATCTTATTACAATCTTATCTATTAATAACAAATCGTTTCTACCTGATAGTTTCTCTAGAAATAATAGTTTTTGAATATTTCTCGTAGTACAATTATTATTACGAAAATAAAGAAGCTCGTGAAGGAGGCTCAGGGAGAGACAGACTATGTGGCAACACCTACAATGAACACAAGCGAGAGGATCAACGCCTTCACGCCGCAATAGTGTACATATTAAGGGGAGAAGAAAAGTGTCCATTGAGAAAAGTAAACATAATTTTTCAATATTGTTTATTATAAAAAGGTTTATTTAAACCTCACATACTTTAATTACTTTCTTCAGGGAGAAACATACAAAGTTAAAAAAGATTTTTCTTTCCAAACCTATGACACCACTGATGGCATCCTCATAAATTGTGGCGACAATTATGCAGACGTCACGCTTACTGGTATATCCGGAAATGAAAACATGGGCAGTATTAAATTTACTTATTACCTAACAGGAGAAAAATGCGATAAATAGTTCAAAAGTAGTTCAACTAATTTTGTGAAGGAATTTTTAAAATGTGTTAATTTTTTGATTGAATATAATACAAGCAAATATAAAGAAATTGAAAAATAAAAATTTTATTATGCAGTATCATTTTATAACAATATGGTTATTATTCCGATCCTCTATTTCAGCATTCAATTGTTTTTGGGTATTCAAAAAATTTTTTTTCTGTCGTGTCATCCGTCTTCCCAATAAAATTCGGCCTCGAAAAATTGACTGGGTCACGAACGATACAAAACGACGGAATGTTGCAATTTTTGTTACTATAATAACAATATAATAATAATAATAACTATGTTGTAAAATGTTGATATGTTATCGCTAGCACCATGTTTTTAAATATCAATTTTATCATCACACAAAATTATATAAAAGGAATGGCCAAAGCAAGAAAACAATACATTTTCTATCAGTCGATTATCGTGCTAAGTTTTTATCTGTAAAAATGTGGAAGATTTTGTGCATTACTTTTATCTGTCATCTGACTCAGGCAGAAAATTACGTGGAACACGGAAAAGTAACTGAATTGAAAATAATGCCAAATAATGGAGTGTTAGAATACAATGAAGAAAAAGGAGAACTAAAGGTGTTAGTGGATATAGGCACTCGGGGCGATATCGACAGACCCTTTTATGTTCGTAAATTATTATCATTGATTTAATAAGATATTCAAATATTGGAAAGTTATCACATTTTTATCTATTAACAACAAATCGCTTCTACTTGTTAGTTTCTATAGAAATAATAATTTTTGAATATTTTTCGTAGTACGATTATTATTACGAAAATCTTCAAACTGGTGAGGGAGGCTCAGGGACCGACAGATTATGTGGCAACTCCTTTAATGAACGCAAGCGAGAGGATCAACGCCTTCACTTCGCAATACTACTCATATTTAGAGGAGAAGAAAGATGTCCGTTGTTCACAGTAAATATAACTTTACAAATTAACATTTTTATTACAATATTTAAGGCTTATTTATATTATTTATTTATTTATATTACTTGCTTTCATTACTTTCTTCAGGGATACACATACAAAGTTAAAAAAGATTTTCTCTTCTTGTTTACTGACACCACTGATGGCCTCTTCATAAATTGTGGCAACAATACTGCAGAAATCACGCTTACTGGTATCACTGGAAAGGAAAACATTGGCGAAATTGTATTTGATTATTACCTAACAGGACCAAAATGCGATAAATAATGTAAATGTAATGATAATAATAATAATAATAATGTAATGCTGCTAATTTTTGTGGACACATTTTTAAAATGTGTTCATTATTTAATATTGAATAAAATACAAGCAAACATAAAGAAATTGAAAAAGTCTAATTAATTCTATTATCCGGTCTCATTTTATAACAATATGTTTTAATCAACATCTTGTGTAAATACCGATATCTATTCAGGTTTTTTAGTACGTTTATGAAAATTATCTTATATTTAGAAAACGGCAAAATGCGATAAATAATGTAAAAGTAATGCTGCTAATTTTTGTAGACACATTTTTAAAATATATTAATTATTTAATTGAATAAAATATAAGAAATTATAAAGAAATTGGATAAAACAATTATTATAATTATCAGTTTTTTAATTTTTAATGTGTTGCCTGAAAACCTGAAATATGATTATAATAGCCATAAGTTACGTGACTTATATATGTTGATAAATATTTCACTAGAACGGTAACGGAAAACATGGGCAGCATGGCATTTAATTATTAAATATAAAGATTAATTAAATATAAAGAATTAATTAAATATAAGTTAATAAGCTAATAAGTTGAAGTGTTAAGCACGTAAGCTTTTATTGATCGATTTATTACATGATACCACTTACAAGAGATCTAGCGTAAGTGCATAAATGCCTGCCTCGATAGTAAATAATCGATTTGGGTGATTTCCTGTTTAGTTAGTCACTTAGAAATAAATACACGAACTTATGTAGTACATAATGGATCTCTCGGCTTTCTTCTTTCTGGTAATTCCATCGTCACCTCAGTGTATAATTACGTTATTAATAAATCGATTTTTATATATTTATATATAATATATATAACTATTTTATTTATATAAGTGATCCTATTCTTTCTGCAATGCTTGCATTTTTCTCTTCTAACGAATTCGCGAGTCCCGCGTAATAATAGACTTTCTCTCTTCAATTTTTTTTCGCCTCTATTAAAATGCTCCGGTGCAAATTCCTCGTACCTCGTTCACCCTTTCGTAGCCTTAACATTAGATAATACCAATACAGCTTAGAGATTATAATCGTTACACGTCGAATTGTTAACAAAATAAAACTATTAATCGCTACAACAGTCAGCAAGCAAAATGTGATAACACAATTTCTTATTCGTTTTTTTTTTATTTACGAATGTTAGTACTTCGTAGATTTCATTATAATACACATAAGCTCCCATGTAAAAACCTCTCTCGAGATTAAAATCACATACAAATTACAAATGTAGTAATAAATATTCAGAATCTCCTCAGCAATCAATTTCCTCCGTTTTCGGATAACTTAATTCGAAATTTATTGCCCAGAAGGATCTTTACGTATCGCATGGTGATGAATTTGACTAGAACCAAAAAAAAAAACGCAACGCATTACAGTTCGATTATCGCGACGACTTTGTCTTCTCACCTCAAATTATTACTCGATAATAAAATATTTCGAATATCTTTCAGAATTAATATCTTAAAGAGAACTTGTGTTTAAACTTAAACTCGAATTTAAATTCGAGAGCCTTGAGAATGAAAAAAGCGAGATCAACTGAATAAATATCATTTTGGAAATTCTGTGGAATGTAAAAATGATACTGAGTTCATGAATAAAGAGGCCACGGGTTGGCGACTTTGAAAATAGTCTCGCGCTTAATTCTACCTTGTAAACTCTTGCTGCAAATGATTACTCTAAATATAAAAATATCTACTAAAAAAGAGAACAGAGCATAGTCGCGCATTCCTAAATGCGGCGAATGCATTTTATGTACGCGCGTGTGTAATAAATGGGACAATAATTTGCATTTCTCACATTCGCGCGTCCTTTTATACCTAACTTTGGTATGCATATGTACATTCATATCAGTTATGATAACGTTAAACGACGACTGACAACTTCCAATGAGAAAGTGTAAACCATTTGTACAAGAAGCGCGGGTAAACAAAAGTAAAAAATGCTCTTAAAATTAAAGTCTGTAAAAATCAAAATATATTTAAAATTAATCTTTCACGTTCCACAAAACGAAATAAATGAAAGCATTGTTTACGGGGAGAGTTCATATGTACAAGTCGAATAAAGTGGTAAATTCGCTAAAGGCCGTTTTGCGAATTTATGAGAAAATGAATTTTTCACAAAATCGCGGGAGGTAGAGAAGATTAGAATACTGCATCGCAAACATTTTTAGAAAGGATCATTTAGCAAGATTAAAAATTCTTAATTTATGTCGATATTACACTGACTACTTCTATACATTGGAATAATTATAGTTTGTTCAAGCTCTGATTAACAAAGAGGAGAAATTTCGAGTATTCAGTTCGAAAAATCTTAGGGAATTGAGTTTATTGCACTTTCCCTTTTAACTGAATTATTTAAAATAAATTGTCCTATTACAATTAATAAAATTGTCATATTAAATTAATGAAATGGATTTAATGAGTGAAACGTACTCTCGAATTTGCTCGCTAGCCGTGAGGAATCGGTAATAAATGCCAATTGCGCATTCTCTCCTGCATTCTCAATCACTCTGCCAATTTTGTGCCTTAGTAATATCATTCGGTTTATAGCGTTGCAAAAAAGAACGCAAATCTCGAGATTAAAAAAGAGGATCTAGAATATTAAATAAGCGTACTTTGCGACGCAGCCACAACGATGATAAATGAATTATCCTATAAGAGGAAATGCATAACAAAAATGTGTCTTGCGTGTAATTAGGCATGTAGCTTCCTCCTTTTCTGATCATTAATTGTCGAGAAAAATCCCTTCAAGTTCCTTTAATTTCCTCAACTTATTCACAAAACGAATCCTCATTTCTCGTATTTTCAGAATCGGAATTCCAAACGAGACTTCTAGATTTAGATTCAAGAATTAGAGAAACTTCAAAGCAATTTTTCTCATTGTCAGATTAAGTCTAGTACACATTGTTCAACAATCTGCAAACATACAATCTCGCATACGTATGTGGTCCACACACACGAAAAAAGTAAATTTCGACTAGAGTAGATCAAATCTCGTAATCGTAATTCCTCGCTTTCGAAAACTCGTCTCATCTTCTGAGAATCATTTCTTGGTAGGAAGCGACTAGAGAAGAGACTCTTTAATACTTGAGGTATTAAAGGTAAACGAATAGTCGTGATCTATGATTTTAAGTTAAAAATTTGATAATTTTAAATCACGACTTTGAGCGAGGAACATGAGCTTTTAATAATTCCAAACATTCTCTCGAGAGCGACGCTTCGAAAATGAGGTTGCGCTTTCAAATACTGTGAGATACACACTCGGGCACAGTTCATTCGAAAATCATCGAAAATCGAAAGCTACAAAAGGTCTGTGACTCGAGGGCAGAGTGAGACCGATACAGCAGCATCTTCGAGGCTTTCGCAACTGCATTCATTACCTCGGCTAACGAATCGGATACTCACTTGGCCTGTGCCTGAGACTCAGGCGGTGGGGCCAAGGTAATCGGGGCCATATTTGGGCCTGGTATTTTCCGAGCTGATTTTGACCTAGGAAGAGAAAAATGCTTAATTAGATTAGACACATTTTTTTAACTTTTTGTTTATTATTTTCCCCAGGAATCACTGATGGTCCCACGATGAAATTTACAGGAAAAGAAGTCATAAATATGCTCTACAAGTCCTGTAAATTTCATCGTGGGACCACCAATGCTTGATGAGAAAATAATTTATTTATTATTTTATTATTTATTATTTATTTTATTATTTATTATTTATTATTTTATTTTAGTTTATTATTTTCCCCAGGAATCACTGAAGGTCCCACGATGAAATTTACGGGAAAAGAAGTCATAAATATGCTCTACAAGTCCTGTAAATTTCATCGTGGGACCACCAATGGTTGATGAGAAAATAAAAAATTAAAGTTGGTCATATTAATAATTATTATCATACCTAATTTGTCCTGCTAGAAGAGGATTGATTGCGTACAGCCAGTCATAAACCTCCTTATCCCCTAAAGTTTGTAAAAGATAGCCTCGATGCTTCGTCACAACGCTGAAATTATAACAATTTTAAAACTACATTAGTTTCCTTGAAATCTTAATAAGGATTTATCAGAAATTTTGGCTAATACGGACTAATACTGACCTAAATGTATTCGGTACTTTTACCATAGCTAATTGATCCTCCGAGTATTCGACCTGTGCAGTCGCTAAATTAATCAAAGCCCTCTCAACTGGATCCTTTTCCTCCCTGAAGATAAACACATAGGGTCTGCGAACGGCCTATAAAAAATAAGAGACAAAAAAATCATAAATTTTCCAAGTTTGCACTCGAGAAAGAAGACCCAAAAAATGTCTTTCTTTAAATATTTACTTACCACCCATCGCTTTTTCCATCCATTAGTCTTGTGCTCGAGAACATTGAGGTAACCTTTCCTGGCGATGACAGGACTAATACGAATTTCTTCAACTTCAGGAACATAAAGCACAAGGCTTTCCTTGAGTGGTGAAGTGGATCCCAAAGGAGCTGGTGCAATACTACTCGTTTGATTGGCTGCTTCACCAGCCAACATGCTCTCTTGCAATTCATGAAGTCTGGCTCTCTCCGGAGAACTCAACCTAAGGATGCACGACTTAGAACTGCTCTTCACAATCATACCTGTTGGCTGCAAGTAACATTCCTGTACTACCTAAACGCTCCTTTTTAAATTAGCGGTTGTCAAAAATGTCGCTTTTTATGCTTTCTATATTTAAGTTTATCTTTTGAAAAGGTGAGTGTGATATTTAAAGCAATCAAGCAAAGTGAGGAAAGCAAATGATTTTGACAAACATAGCTTATAATGACAACCGCTACGGTGGCGTTTCAGGCATTCAAGAAAAGTTACCTGCTGCGAAAATTCATTTTGCCTGTATACTGACTCTTGTGAAGATGAGGAGACAACTGAAGACATCATGGAGGCAGACAATTCAGTGATTGTGTCTTCACCAGGTGAAACGTCCGAAAGCACAATCGGTTCTTTG
Organism: Synergus itoensis; assembly: GCA_904066005.1. Classification (NCBI taxonomy): domain Eukaryota; kingdom Metazoa; phylum Arthropoda; class Insecta; order Hymenoptera; family Cynipidae; genus Synergus; species Synergus itoensis. The sequence goes on from CAJFCP010000098.1 coordinate 1,620,005, forward strand.
CTCGGGATCCTTCCTTGAATGAGTTTTACGTATTTGGTAGCTAATTCTCGTTCCCTATCGTTCATTTCCCAAGGTTCGTAGACGTCCTTGCTTGTGGATTTCTTCAACTTCACGGGGCTAGCGTGGGATTCGTTGGTGGCCTTCGCTACCATATTACAAACTTCCTATAATCAGAAGATTGAATATTATTAAACTACTGCATTTATTCAAATATATATTATTCAAGTAGTTAGTTCATCATACCTTTTCACTCTTTGTGAAATCGTGCATCATCTTGTTGCAGAAAGGTACCTTGTCAATGCCAAGTTTCTCCCTAAGGAGCAGAGTGTGCCTAACTTTCTCGACTTCTTCAAGCCTTGTCAGCTTTTCAAGTTCCCACTGATGATCAAAAATCAAACTATCCCCTCGAGGTCTCCAGCCATGGAGGTTTTCTTCTCCTCTCACATAAGTCGAACTTGTGTCTAAGACTCGACGTTGTCGCCTCTGAACACCTGGGGAATTAAATAAGAACTTATATAATCCAGAATACATATACAATATAAATGACGATAATTCTGATGAAAAGCAATTGCGAGTTAATTGGAGGATTGGGAAGCCAAATACCTGCTTCTGAAGCTCGACGAAGAACCAATTCGTAAACTCCACTCAGTCTATTTGCTTCCTGGTTACGATAACTGCCACTGAAAAGATGTTTCAAAGATCGAGGACCAACTCTTGCATCCCTTCCGTAAATAATCATACTGAGATCCTTCGTTATGATCGCTGGCCTTCCACAGTTCTCCAACTAAAACACATTGTTGAGATTCAATTAATATTACATTTAATTTAGAACTTAAACTTGAAGATCATAAAGAAAATATCTCACCTCCAGATAGGCAGAAATAGTCATAAAGATTTGTTCTCCATAGGAAGTAACTCTGTTGAGCAAGGCCGAATTATGAAGCGAACTATCCCAAGCCGCCTCGAATCTAAACATACATCTATCATCTCCAGGAATTTCCAAGTATTCCCCAGGGAACAATCCCAAGGACAAAACCGAAGAATCGTTATCTTCTTCCTCAGGTTCTGGGGTATTTCTAATTCTTCCAACTACCAATTCTCTAACATCCTTCCACCGCAATTCCGAGGCTTGCTCGTGAACGATCGTAATTCGAATACGTCGCTGGATTCCCTGATGCAAGAGGAACAATCCTCGACATGGTAAATCATCACTGTGATCAACAACTGATGGAACGTATTCTCCATTTGGTGCTAATTCACAAATTTCGAACCAGACAAGTACGTCGTATTTTGCATGGACATGGGATGTACTTGGCGATGGCAAAACACTTCCGAATTTTGGTGATCGTACTGGCTGACTGATTGGAATTGACGGCGGAAGCATCCTCTTCGGTGGTTGTCTTACACTGCTAAAGAAACTTTTTTATTAAGATTTTGTGTTACTTCATATTATAAAAGGGATTTCATAATTATTAAATAAAAATCGAAATTGTAGACAGTAAAGTTCTTACTAATCGAGCTTTGCGTCCTTATGTAGAGGATGTTGCTGATAGTGTCCGAAGACCTCAAAGACTATCGGCTGAGTTTTCAAATATTCCAGGAACGACTTTGTGACAGTTACAGTAATCTGTGATAAATCAAAATATAATTATATGCGACTGATTATTAACCAGGATTGTTCAGATTATAATCTAATTCTTACATTTTGGACGTGATAAAATCCAGGTGGATTTCCCTTTCCAGTATTCTTAACAGGTTCTGTCGAAAAGGCTTCATCGTGACGATGTAAAAAGCTATAAAACAAATTAGAAATTACACATTTAATAAATTAATTAATGTTATCTTGACAAAACTGATCTAATAAAAATATTAAGACACCCACTTGAACTGGCAAAAGATGTCAGCATATTCGGTAGAAATGCCCATGGCTTGTAGAACGGTCACTCTAAAAGTGAATTCAACTCCAGGCTGGAGATGATCAGGCAGATCTTCTTCTTTCATATCACTGGAAACGGAACTATCTCCCTTGCCACTATCTCCATCACCAACTTCTTCCTCATCTTTCATATCCTTGGTTTCTGTTTGACCCTCAACGACTCTTTCTTCCTGAAGAAGAATCTGCTGGTTCTTTTCGAGAGTCTGTGCGAGAAGAGTGTTGCGTTTGCTGTGTTTGTGACCTCCGAATAAATCATCTTCGAAAGAAATTCGAGCAGATTGTCGAACGCCACTTGAATATTCACTGTTTTCCTCTTCTGGAAGAAGTGTACGTTAAGCTTGTGCTTAAAAATACAAAAATCACATTTGGTTTAACACATACCCACGACGGCTTGAACTGCAACTCGTAGGTATCCTTTCACATCTCCTTTTTCATTGACGATGGACACTTTGTGAATCAGGGGCACTGGGTACATCAAGTTGCTTAGATATATAAAGGATCTGCAATTAAAAATTTAAATTATATTTTTTTTAAAGAGCAAGGGAACTAAATGTCTATCAAATTTAAAAATGTTTTCTTTTGACTATTTATAATCTGCAAAGGTGGCAAAGGTTGACTTACCTTCCCACCATGCGGAACCATGGAAAGCGGTCATAAAATGGATCTCCACCAGTAATAGTTTCGATATTATAATCAGGAGAGGTTGGTGACAATTCAGCTTCATTGTGATACATCTCTCTCATCAATTCCAGTCGTTGCCTGTATAGAAAATTGCACAATCATTATACATCACGAAAATCACAACGAGCACCAGCAAACATGCGTCGACTCAGTTTCCCAACTCGTGTTTAGCTAAAGGATTGTGATTCATATCAAAGAGGATACGAGAGATCAATTAAGGAACAATACATATTTAATTTGCTGCTACAGAGTTTTGAAAATTCAAAGTGAAAGTCATCTTCGATCCTCCTTGATAAAACGACATGGATCCAAGATCCAAACAAGCCCAACTTTGAAGGGATAAAGAACCTTAGGGATAAATCTCTAAATTTTTATTTTAATTACGGTAACAAATCTCAGGCTGTTTTAAGTAGTTTTAAGGACTTAAAGTCAGAAGAAAAAGCATTTGTAGCATAAAGATTATAGAAATTTTAATCCTTAAAACTTATAAGATAGTGGTAACAGATTTGGAAAAAAAGCTTTGGTTCTTTGCTGCAATAAAAATTTTCAAGGCAATGCGATACAATTTAGCTTAAAAATTATGCCACATCACATGAAAAATGCAATAAAATCGACGATACAGTTTCTCCAATCAATGGCCCCAAGCATTTGCTGTGAAATTCCTAAAAAAGACAACCACCTCTGTCTAGTTTTAATTTGAAATCATTGGAAGTATGATCAAGAATATTGCCAGGATTTTCAACAGAAAGTGGTCGCGTTTTCTAAGCAAAGTGAACCAGTGAAATTCTAGACAGAATGCACTAGTGCTTTGGATGGATTTTCGGAATGAGAGTGATGGGATGACGTGTTTTCAGGCAATCGAACGCAAAACTCATTTTAATATTTTCTCCTCTCATCATATTTTGAGTGCGAAGATTGGGAAAAATGATTTTTGCAGTTCGCGGAAGCTGCACGATGAACATGTGTCGTGCGACCGAGCACCAACCTCGAAGGCAAAAGATTTGCGAACGATAGCTTCGGATTTGAGTAGACCATAAGACATTGGAAAATATCCTCTTTGGCCTCCAGAGTGCTGGGACTCAAGTCTTCATTGTAAATGAGTCGCATCAGCTCCAAGCGCTGTCTACAAGTTAACATTTATACTTTTGTTAGTGGCAATCCATAGCTCTTAATTAGGACTTTGGCTTTCAATCTAAAAATCTCATTTCACAAATTAAATCAACTCTGAATCGCCACTTCGATAAAGTACTAAAAAAATGGTATTGAACTTGTCTTAAAACAAGATTAAGTCGGTCTGGATTCTCAACCAAATTTCAAAAACCCTTTGAATGATCCAAGAATATTTTGGGTCTGAAGTATTGATGAAAAGTGTTCTACGACAAAAGCCACGGTAGCGTGAATTTCGTCTTGAGATCCCGAACACCTTTAGTAAAATAAAAAACTTTTGGTACGATGAAATAAAAAATTACCTGAGTTTGTCCAATGTCCAATAGTGAGTCGCCCCATTTTTGATATCTTGAACCTCGACTGCGACGATAGTTCGAGGGAACGGCCTTTCTTCCTCTTCTTCGTCTTCAATCGCTGGCAAAAGATCTGGGGGAAGCGGCGAGTAAAGTGTGTCCGTGAGAAGAGTAAATTGAAATTGTACCTGAAATATAATTGCCATTTGAAAATGAAGAAAATCTAAGAACAAATAGGTGATAAAATTATATTATGGTCAAATTGAAATTTTAAGTAAATCTTTCTGAGACGTACCTTCTTCTTTAGCTCAACAGAGATGGCATTAGCCTCCTTTAGGAAAATAGCATTACCCCAAAGATCGTCCCGAAGACTCGTAAATTGGTGGTACTTCCATTTACGGAAGGCCCAAACAGCCAGCTGAAATTCCCGCTCACCCCAGTTGCTCTCTGCGTCAAACAAGGGGTTGACTGAAATGCAAGCCATCACCAGGCGAAACAGTCAGAAAAGCCAAGCGTAATTTTCACAAAGGTTATTAAAAAGAGAGCCCAACAATTTATTTCTTCTTTTAAATCGCGCGATCGACTTTAATTTTTTGAAATATAAACAATTTGATATTTGTAAAAATCGACAGCTTGGTTCGTTGAGATCTCTTTTAAAACAAGACTGAGTGACTGAAAATGTGAATGAATGGATTAAAGACTAAAAAGGTCTGTCATTAAATCTTGAAATTTGCCAATAAAGGGGATTTTCAATTCATCCTGAAAATTATAATCAAAATCGAAAATTCATTTGCAATTCAGCAAAGCGATCAATGAAATGTGAATCATAGCGGATTTGGTTTAAAAAACACACGAGTGAATCTTAAAATCATGCTAAATGATCTCTGCGTGCAAAACAATTGAACTTCAAATCAGAATATTGAAGTATTAATATATTAAGTAAAAGCTCTAAGATATTTTGAAAACGTTTTATTGAAAAATTGTAAGTTCAAAAATTGTATTTCAAAAAGAAAAAGCTTTTTAAAACTCACCGAAAATATCTTCCTCGATATTATTAAAGTCCTCGGGAGTATAGCTGCTGTACATCGACATCGTCATGCTTTGCTCTTCTACCTGTTTTTGCAAAGCGTCGATTCGAGCCTCGTAATTCTAAAAAAAATATTTATTTTTAATAAAACCCAGACGATAAAAATAAAAATTGAAGAGAAATCTAATTGTGATTGAAAATACCTTTCTCTGCTCTTCGAAAAGTTGATCAGCCTCTTCTTTTTCTTTGCGAAACTGCTCCTCGAGATTAAGTAAACGCTTTTCCATTTCCACTTTGAGATCGATACCTTGTTTTTCAAGTAATTCGATTTGCGCGAAATTCCAGTCGACGGTTTCACCATTTCCTGGAGTTTCTGCTGGTGAATTCTTTTCTCTGCGTTCTCGAACTATTAAATAATCCAATAAAATTAGAATTATTGAAGAAATTTAAGGAATAGAAAATTTAGAATTGTAAGAAAATAATGATTGGGATAGAAAATATTTCACCTTGATCCGGATGATTGAATCTGAAGACGTGATTTTTTCCAAGAATGACTCGAGATCCAGTTTTCAAAATAGTGGATTCAATGACTTCTCTACCATTGACGTAAATTAGGGCTCCTTTTCTTGGTATTAATGTGATTATGCCTAATATAAAATAAAAAATATTTATTTATTGGATTAATAATTTAATTTATTTTATTACTTATGGCTGGAATTAATTCAAATATTATTCATATCCAAAAATAGCTTTAACTACCGTAAACGTCATTGCTTTTGAATTTCATAGATTATACTGTGCTATAAAAAGAATTATTTAATCATGTGAAATATTAAAGCGACAAATTACAAAATATGAAATATGGAAATATAGAAAATGATTGTAGTCGTATGAAGGTGTTGGAGAATGTAGTGAGGAAGGGGGAAAGTTAGAAATTAACACTTTGCGTGGTCGACTAGTGATCACGACTCGTTTTTGTATGGAAATCAATCTAAGTTCTAACGCAGTGTGAAATAAATGATAGTTAAAGTGATATAAAACGGTTGCTTTCTTGTGAGATCTTTTTGAATAAATTCAACGATTTGGGTATGTGTAGAAATCAGATTATAAAAGTTATGTAATTATTACCGGAGAGATTAATTTTTTCAATAAGATTCGGCCTTTATATTTTTGAGATATTAATATTCTTTCTGGTTTAAAAATTCTTAAATAATATATTTCCAAATAAATGTAAAGTTCATAGAGTTAATAAATTACAAGTCTTTTTTTTAAATTGTTTCGTTTTAGAATCTTTTAATAAAAATTTCATAAATTACACTTGTGTAGGTATGAAAATTTTCTTTGAGGTGATCAATATTCATGTATAATTGATTTGAGTGTGAAGTGCCTTGTTAAAACAATGCAGAATAAATTTTGCTTGACTCTTTTCGTGTTCTGTGCTGCATTCTGCCAAGGAATTTATTCTTATCCAAATCCAAGTGATAGTAAGTGTAACATTGATCTGAATACAACTTTCAAAAGTTATATTATTAATTTCATATTTCAGTTTGTACACTAAATCCTGATAGTGGCACTGGCTCCGATGAGCTGAAGAGATTTGCTTATAATTCTGAGACAGGGAAATGTGAGGAATTTACTTATGGAGGTTTAGGTGGAAATCGCAATAATTTTCAGGCTCAAGAGACCTGCGAATTAGCTTGTGATGGACGTGAGAGTAAATTAAATTTTCCATTATTTTAATATGATTTTTAAATTTAAAAAACAATATTCGTTATTGAATATGTTTCAGTCTGTTCACTAGAACTTATTACTGGCCCTTGCAGAGGTGGTCCATATAATGTATTTGGTTTTGATACTAATGAGGGCAAATGTATCGAATTTATTTATGGAGGATGTGCAGGAAATGGAAATAGGTTTTCTACAGAGGAGAAATGCCAAAAAATTTGTGAAAAAAGTGAGCATATTAGATAAAAATAAAGGAAGAATATTTCTTCAAAAATATATTGAACTTGAGATGTTTTTTTCGAAATTTCTTAATAACAAATAATTGATTTTAGAAACATCACCAAGTCTTGTCATCGGACTTGAATAGATCATACTGGATTGTCTCGATAATTATGAATTCAAGGATTTCACTGGGAAAAAGACGTCACCATAAACTTAAAAAGAAGGCCTCAATGCATTATATGTAAATAGAAATAAAATCATAAAAAGAGAAAGAAGGTGTTTATGAAACTCAATTTTGACCTTCAGAGTATAAAATATTCCAGCGAAGAGTTAGATAAATTATTGAAACGTAAAGCTTAAGCTATAAACTTTTATGTTCTTAAAATTTATTTTTGCACAAAGAATAAGATTATTTTAATCTTATTGGCTTCTTAAAAAATAGAAAATAACGCTCCTCCTCCATTTGAAATAAAGTCAGCCATAATAATTAATTATGTATATATTAATTATTATTTTGAATATATTTTATTAAAAGTAAAAATTACCTTCACGATTTTCGAAGACGCAATGCTCGCTGAGTATGTAAGGCCCACAAAGTTGAATATCCTGAGGAATATTAGCCTCTGCACTTCCAATTCTCGTGAAACCATCTTTGATATAATAAATCAAACATTCTGACATCAAAGGATCCTCATTCAAATTCACCAAATGTGGTGTCTTTTTCGGAGAAAATACACCGACTGTAACTCCATCTTCTTTTACTGCTACACCCATTTCTGCAAATACAGCCTCTCTTTGCAAGCGAATGGCCTCCGTACGTTTCAATTTTTCCTCCCAAGTCTCGTTCAATTCTACAAAAATAAATCCAAACATAAATAGTTATTATTTCGTCAATTATATCTTTCAATTTTTTAGTCAAAGTCCATGCTTGCAATTGTTTTTATTAATTTTGAATTTTATTTCGACGAAATTAATCAGAAATTACCAGCTATGAGTTTTTCCGAGGCTTGCAGCTGTTCCACAGCTTCCTCAGCAAAAGTGGAAGCAGGATGAGAAGGAATCCTTTGTCGAGATTCTTTTGAGTCGTCTTCTCGCTTTGACCTGATGATTTCATCTCCTGAAAACAAAAAAGTAATTTTTTTTTATTAAAAATCGAGAAAGGTCGTTTTAAAAACTGCAAAAAGCCTCTCCAAACATTCTCTGGCGTTAAAAAAAAGATAAGATAATCTCACAAGAGTTTGAAGTTTTCACCACAAATTGATACACTGAAAGCAATACTGGTGATTCCACACTGATGAATTTTTTTTTCAAGTTTAAAGATTCAAACAAATTTGTTATAAACAATTTTTATAGAAAATATAATGATTATTTGAAATATCAAAACTTTATCCTACCTAAATCTGTCATAAATATTAAATAATAAAATAATGCATTGTAAAAGGCCAAAAATTTCAGAAACAGATTCGAAATATTGTTTACTGTATAAAAATGTTCTCGTTTAATGCGCATATAGCTCACCATGCAATTTACCAACGAAGTAAACTACTAAAACGCTGTAAAATCATAATCAACTTTTACTTAGTGATAAAAAAGGACAAAAGTGCTACGCCAAGTATACACGAAGAAGCTAAAAGGTCAAATTAGAATCAATACTCTATTAATTCTTTTTAGTCTCAAACCATGAAAGTTAGCGCTTTTTTCTTGTCAAAATCTTTCCTCTTTTTATACTGGTTTTCTGTTTGTGAAAAGAAATTCCAATTCGTAAGAGATTTCTATTTTCTAATCTGAATAAGCTTGATTTAATTTATTCTTCAACAGGGGCCATTTAGACTTGATTCAATTAGTAGAACGACGACTGGAAGTAATTAAGAGAGGGGACGGGAGAACGTTTGACTTAACTACCCTTGGAAGATTTACTCATTTACTCATTACTCATTCTCTTCTTTAGATTATTCAGTTGAAGTTTTTAATCCTAAATCGACAGCGTTTAAAATTGTAAATTGAAGATTTTCTTTGCATTTATTAAAATGTTCGATGAAACTAAATAAATCCATGGAATCAATGCTAAAACACACAGATAAATTAGCCAAAGCAGAGGTGATGGACAAGGACATGTTTCAAAGACAGACACGGAAATGATTGTGGGTAAAGCTTTTCCAAAGCAATAAGTGTCAATTGGTTATTTTCTTCTTCTCGGAGAAAGTTTACTTACTAGATTCTTTCTTATAAGTGATTCTACCATCTGGCCCTATGACGAGCACAATGGAGAAAAAGAAAACAAGCTAGATAAATATGGTTTGCCTACCCTCTTCGAAAACTTAAATGTTCAAAATCGAATATTCTCAGATTAAAAGTTTGAAAATAGGACAATTTCAAATTAAAAGGATTTGAAGCTTTTAAATTATTTGCATTTGAAATTACGGGAGATAGTTCTAAGAAAGAAATAAACCATTTTTTGAGTTAGTTTTGGTATCAATGCAGATAAATAGATTAAAAAGCTTCTAAAGGACGAAAGCTTCAAAGCCTCAGAATTGAATCGCCAGAATCTATATTCTATTCCAGGGAAGTCTCTTAATAACTCACCTTCGTGAAAATCAATGCCCTCTTGTTTAAGCAGCTCCCGTAGTTTTTGAATTTCTTCTTTGAGTTCCCTGATGAGTTTGGCGTTCGCATCTTCGTTGACAACAGCCTTGCAAACGATCTGCTTCGCTCTGTCTGCGTATCTGCATAACAGGGGATCAAATATTGAGATTAAATTATTCAAGATTGGCCATGAATATGTAAATTAGTTTGAAAGTGTACCTGAGAGTCGAGAGCGTCTCGTCATAATTTATATCAGCAGGACTGATTGCAGCGATCATCGCAGTTTTCGAGTTTCCTCCCAAATTTTCTCGAAGGAGCCATGTTAAAACTGAATCTCTATAGGGTATGAAATCTGCCTTCTTCTTCTTTTTTGTAGCCTGGAGGAGAAACAAAATTCAGAAACTTGGTTTTCTAAATCAAGTAAAAACTTATAGTCTTCTGGCATTATTGAGAAAGCACAAGCAAATACTTACCGCCTATTATTTCCAATGAGATAAGATTGCAAAGAGAAAGCGATGATTTAGCAATACAAAATGATAAAATGTATAACTAATTTTGAGATATATTTTGAACAAGGAAAAAGTAACTTACGATTTCGGCGAGTGCACTAATGACTTTTCCGAGAGTGGTCAAACTTTTATTGATGTTTGCGCCCTCTTTCAATCTGGTACCTTTGGCTCCAGTAGAATCAGCTCTTTCCGAACCAGCCAAATCCACGAGGGAAATTTTACTGACTTTCTCGGTTACTAATCCTGTTGTCGAATCTTGTCTTTGTTGCGTGAAGAAAATTGTGAAAACTGCGTGCGATCTACTCGAGGTTTCATTCATGTTCGTGGCAGCAACGGTCCTATAATTAAAGAAGAGCCAACAAATTAATTATATTATCCTGACGATTTATTGCAAAAAAATTGCAACCTTAACACTATAAAATCACTTTTTACAAACCTAGCTTTGTTTCCTTCATCAATGAGGTCGTGAATATCTTCATAGGACATCACAGCCAATTTGGAAAGGTCCTCGACGTAGGGTCCCAGAAGGGGATGTTCTCTCACTCTGAGATTACCCTTATTTTTTGGATTCAGAAGATCCCGAACTCTCTCGCAGTAAATCTCCATATAACTGACCTCAACTGAGTATTTCAACTGATCGCTTGAGTTCGAGCTGATCTTGCTGAAGAGGTCCTTGCAAATTTGTGGAATTATTCCCTCTTGGCCTTCCTCCTGTTTTCCCATCATCGTATAAGATTTTCCAGCTCCGGTTTGGCCGTAGGCGAATATACAAACGTTGTAGCCTGAAAATGCATAAAAAATACTGTTCAGATATAGGCGCATAAAGAAAATTGAGAACGACCTCGATAGAAAAATCTGTCGACTCATGGAACATCTTTTCAGGTGCTTATACAGCTGATCTCGGGGCATTTGGTAAATGTGAGTGGATGATAGAACCATAACCATAAGGGGGATTTATTTGATCAGAATTTTCCTAAAGGCGATGTTCAATATGGGGCTTTTCATCTGTGTAAATACAGATATGGGAATTGGGGATTGAAGAAACCGTTTTTCTTTTGTAAAAGAGAAAAGAAAATTCTATTTTATGATTCTAGGTATCTAACAAAATTAATTTGAAAAAATCTCACCTTCGAAAGCATGCTCCAACATCTCTTCTCCAATGTCCTTGTACACCATAATTTGTGACGAGTAATTATCATCGTTGGTCTGCAATTTAAAAAAGAAAAGTATGTAAATTTATCGTGAGAGAGAACGCAAATATTTGTTAAGAAGCTAATAATTAATCGATGCATGAGGTTTGATATTTAATGAGAGCTGAGAAGACTGGACAAGATTTACAGCTGGACAAAATTCGAGACGGATATACCACTCGAATAAGAAATAAGGAATAAGGGTTTAAAACGGAACTGGGCAAAATGGAACTAGGGCTCCACACTTCCGGAAGACTCAAGATCCCGTGGGATATCGAGCGAATCTAGCAAGGCTAGCCAACGTATTTCAGTGAATATTTTACAACGAACGTGCAAGAGTGCATTTCGATGTCATACGTGTTTCGAATTTTCTGGAAGTTTACGTCCCTCATTTGCTTTTTATTGTTAAATAAAAGAGTATCCGAAAACGGGAGGACAATATTTTCATTTATGACGCGAAAAATTGATGAAAAGCCTATTCTCTGGTAAACATAAAAGATGCTGCAAAAAGTCCTTCCCTGGGGGTGGAAAAGAAAAACATTTATTGTATCGAAGGCGTTATGATATAAGGCGTATGACTTGTTATGTTTACTTACGTCCATGGAGAAGTACGAGTAGTCATAATTGAAACTTTTGATGGCATCTTTTGTACCTGGTGGTGCTTTGGGATTTGATATCGCTGAAACAAAAAAGAGAGATTATTTTATAAATAAATTGCTTCATACTAGAATCACATAATCTTCTTCTGAAATTAATTACGTCTCACATGTCAGAGATACAACCACGTATTGGAAAATGTCAGAGACAAAGTTTATAATATAGACGCATTGGAAAAAGAGAAAATGTCAGAGATAAAAATTTAACACATTCAGTAACAATTAAAAACCTATGAACATTGTATAATATAAAACCTATCGCATTCTGTCGTGCACTCGAACGTATGACGAAGAGTCGTGACTTTAATTCGAAGTGATATACACTCGACACGAGGATATTGATCACGAGTTTGAATATATGGACATTGATATGTGCTTCATTTAGATTCTGGTGATTTTATTTACTATCCTCTCTCGAATATTGTATTCTACTAATTTTTGTAGAAAAAATAAGTTAGTTTATTTAAAGAAGTATTGGAAAAATGATATAATTATGAGAGACACATTTATTAACTCTTTATAGATAGTCTTAATCAATTATCGAATAAAAACCATCTTTGCTTTACTGCTTAACTCATAAAAAGTGTTTATACTCTATATTGATATTTCCTATTTAGTATCGTTTATTGTACCTGCATGAAAAAGTAGGTTTGTTAGTAGTAATGACCGATATTAACTGTAGTACATAGAATCATAAAAATAAAATGTGTCGGCTGCAGTTACAATTTTATTCAGGCTGTACGTCACTGAGTAGTAATATCCGCGCTTCGGTCAGACAGTAGTGTCAGGCGCGGCTGACCGATTGCGTGTGTTACTACTGTACTAAAATAATACATTAAACGATCGATTGCTTCTACAATTTGCAATTTCCGTGACACAATAACTGTAAAAGGTGCTAGTATAAAAATAAGATTCAACATAAAGTTCTAAAATTTATCAATTTCATTACTAAAGTAAAATTCGAGTGAAAAAGGCTCAATTTTTAATTACTCTTCAAGAGTAATGTTTAAAATGTATGTAAAGGCGGTTCATACATATATTTAGTTATTAGAAGAGACTCGTGGAGCTTAATTAGCTGAATCGATGTCAACGACTTCTAAAGCCTTCGAAACTCGATTACCCTCCTCAGAAACGTAGTAAAGTGCATCGTTCTACGAGACATTACACACATAGGATTTATAATTTCATGATATTGCACGTTTTTCTATAAATCTAATTTCGATGCTTGAATTATGAAATTTTTATAATCGTTCCGAAAATATTCATGGAAATGAAAACAGGGATGTTTTGAATTTCGGGACGCTTCGTTTTAAATAATAAAAGATGAAAGATCTGCAATGTATATAAATATGCAAACAGAATGAAAAAAATAAAACCCTATACAGTATTCCCTAATTCGTCATACTCTGCTGACGTCACACGCGAACGTGGATAGCATAAATTTATATAATATACTATAGTCTACACAATATAACATTTTCTCGCTATATTTTCCTCCAGCTGTGTGTAATATAATCTGTGTGCAATTTTTTGGAAGTGTGTGTGAAAGCAGTATGCATTCAGTCACGCAAGCACCCACGCGTTCGCAGTTTTCAATGCACGACAGAGCAGATTATTGGGAAAGGTTCAGAGCTCAAGAAGAAAATTGCTCTTTCATATACAAAAATTGAAGTCTAATGTTGACTTTGCATAAATTCGAATACTTTTTTTACACTACTTCAAAATTTTCCTGAGTTTCTCTTGAAATAAAAAATATAAAAGAAGCTCTTGAGAGAGACGAGAGCTAAAAATGCTGGTTTTGCAGACTCACGAAAAAGGAGACAGGCGCCGGGGTCAAATGAAAAATCGATGCTGAGCGCGATGAGTCACCGGAGGTCGCGAGATATGTTTCCTGACAGAATAAACTTTCCAGATTTTTCAGATTTTTATGGTATTCTGTCCAGAGAAAGTGGGGCACAAAATTTTTTTCTTTATTAAGAATAAAGTCTGAATAATTTTATAAACATTCAGAGGTTTGAATTTCTTAAACATCAAACTAAATTAGAACGAGAAATATAATCTATTCAATATACGAAAGATGAAATTCGTTTCTATATTCGGTACTCGATTAATATTTCGTCCTGAATTACTCACTTGAATAAACCCGTTGAATATAGGGAAAGTTAAATTGACCGAAAGATGGTGGAATAATCTCCAAAATCGAGGAAAATTTTATTCGATAAAAAAAAAATTAATTAAACTTTCCAGCTTTCCATCATATTTATTACAGTTTAATCTTTAATTTATATTTTTATATTAAAATTTATGACCCATTTCCACACGACAATTCACATTTTTTTCATTTTATCTGACAGCGAATTTATTCCTGAAAATATCTGCTTGAATTGAATACATCTGGTAATTGAAAAATGAATCCTTTCAAATGAACGGATTCATTTCTCATTGTGATTTAAGTCGAAAGAATCTGGAATTATTATTTGGACTTGAAAGCTTGACAGCTTGAAACCTTGAAAGACGTTTTAAACAATTGAGAAGCTTTTTTACAATATCGTTCTCGTTGCATAATTTTAATTAATGAAAAGCCTTATTCAATTATAGAAGAATGAATTTAACCAATTGGAATAACGTTGATTAGGTAATAAGTTAATAAGTTAAGTAATAATATATATATATTTTATATTGAAATTAAATTCATTTAATCTACCTAGATAAATATATATTTAGATAAAAGAAAAATCAATTTTCAGAGAAAAAAAAAATAAAAAAGAGAGGCCTATGAAATAAGAAGTGTCATTTCGTTTAAAAAAAATCATAAAAGATGCACATTTTTTTAATATAAAAGTGACATATGGATAGGAAATATAAGCTGGCTTTTACTATCGGGAACGTGGATTTTATTTGTATTTCTTGGTGAATGAAAGACAAGACACAGGGTGTAGCAATAAAAGAACTGGTGACTCACGGATGCGACTATCGATTTCAACCCAAGATGCAGTATCCAAGTTATTTCTTTTTCTCTGCTATTTTCCAATAGACATTTGCAATTTTAACTCGCGACACGATTCAACGAATCACCTCTTTTAAATTCTAAATATAACTCACACTTTTATGAAGCACTTGAACGTGCTGGATCATTATTTAAAATACAGCAATAGAAAATATTTTCATTCTTTTATAAAAATATTTTTAGAAACACTATCAATTTTTATAAAACAAGGTAAAACTGCAGTTCTCTATCGATCTAATTAAATTAGAATTTCATTGTAAAGAAAAGTTTATCTTTCTCGTGAGCAAGTGCGATATTTAAAAAAAAAGCTCTACATTTTTCGCTCCTTCTTCCGTAACATAATTTACATAAAAGTCGTATTAACCTCCTGCGTGGATCATTAAGTGCAAAAAAAAAGGAACATTCTGACGCAGGAAGTTCGTAGCGTAAAACCTTGTCCTCTCTACTTTATTGCAAAGAACAGAACATAACCGTAGCTATATTGAAATTCTCAGAATGATGTAGGAAGTTTATATTGCTGCAATATTTTTCTCTCCTTAATATTCATCAAAGGGAGAAAAAGTTTCAATGAAAAATTTGTTCAAAGTGGAAAATATGGCTTTTAATAAGAAAATATTGGTTTTATGGCTTTAAATGAAATAAACTGCAGGACATAGAGTAGTTTATCAGAAAATATACTCATTTGGAATATAGTTATTCTATGAAATTAATAAATAATATTTAGTGTAATATTTAGAGTAAAATTTTTACTTACAAGTGGTATTTCCATTCATCTCGATAATACATTGTGCTTCGCGGCATATTTCCCGGTTATTGAAGGGACGAACCCGCACCGCCACCTTCACCGACGACATCTTTTTTCTTTTTATCAATCCACTTTATCGAAGTCTATTTTCAAACGCCCCTCTGAAATTAAAAAGAAGACAAATTACATTATTTGACTAATTTATCGTTAGTCAATATTTCAGAAGTCACTTAATTTTAATAGTAAAACGTGGAAAAGAAGAGACTTATCACAGATGAAAAATATTTGGAATCCGTGGAATTTGGAAAGTTTTGACCTTTAAAAGCAATTACGAATTTGCATGTCTCTCAATAAAAAAACTTTTGAAAATGTCAACTTCCCAACATTCTAATTTATTTAAGAAAGGAATTTAATCAAAATTGTAAATAAATTCCATGGACGTTGCAAAATCCAATTAACTATTCAGATTTGTTTATAAATATAATAAAGCTATTAACTATTATTAAACGTACATGCTAAATCTAAACTAACATAAACGTTTGGAATTGCAACTATCTAATAGTTAACTAATCGACGTAACAATAATTCAGTCAACTCTAACAGGGATTGTTCTGTACGAAAATGCATAATTAATTGCCTCGTTAGTCGAATTTATCCCCTGAGATCACTCAGGAAACCTCCACGTCAACAGATACAACATAAACCTATTAGGCGAGATTTGCTTCGGTAGAATAACTTTATGTGAACTCACAAGACCACTTTTCTGTCCTTTAGACAGTTTTACAGTGACATGACTCTGAAAAGACATTCGAGCGTTCACCCACAAGAAAAAATAGTTTTTTATAAAACGGAAAAGGTGATCAAATAACTGAAAAAAGTACTGTAGAAGCGATTAAGGGCCATTTATAAATCTCAAAGAAAAAAGTAGAAAAAAGTTTTAAAAACATTTTTTCTGTGATCTATTTTTTTCAAAGAAATATTCTTTTGTTAGATTACTCGTTTCCAGGATTTTAAAGTTAAATAAAGTGGATGAATTTAAAAAAGGAAATAAGAGAGCTAGCAAAAGCCTTTGAGTTGGAAAGCAAATTCGAGGGAAAATTGTCATAAAAATTTCTTTGATGATTCATGAAAAGTCATTAACTTCGAATATCAAACGAGGCTGTTGCATTGAGACTTTGTGAGTGTTTCAGAGGGCGACGAGTACACATTGAAGTCTATTACAAACTCAGAACTCGGTGCTGAGCACAAACGTTAATCCCATTAGCATTCTAACGATCACGTAACCGTTTATTGAATCGCGTCAACGTACAGAAGCAGAGGCATAAGGATCATAGTTTCAATGATGAAAAGCTCTTTTAATCTACCCCTAATGAAGAAATTCCACATTAATTACATGTTTTTGAAATAATTTAATGTTTTTGAATAATTAATTATTCATCTGTCGACATAAATTCGATACTCGACCATATTTGATACTGGACGGATAAATATTCAATAAACGCGATTAATAAAGGTAATTCCAATTGAATCAATCAATTTCTCAGACAAAAGTTGTTTCATTTTTAAATAAAGTGAAGAGCTTTTAGTGAGATAATATGATTGAATAAATGAGTGAGTAAATAATTTTAAATCCAGGTTTATTCTAGTTTATATTCGGACAAACAGCATCTGTTTGCGAAAAAAACAAAACCGAGTTCGCCGAACTTGGAAAATCTTCTGTTTCTATTTGAATATTTCATAAAGAACAAACCAAATTTCAGAGGAAAATAACACACCGAAAATACTGACGAACGTGTTCTATGGAAAAGCAAACAATTACAATGTTCAGCCAGTAACTCATTTCCCTGAATCCATAACGTTTTCCGAGAAAGAAATGATCTTCCATTTTCTCTGAAACCCATTTTTTCCTGGAAATCGATACCGCGAGCTTTATATCCCAAAACATTTTTTATGTCGTTTTTTTACATTAATCTTTTCTATTATAATTTATATGTAATATCTACCAAAGAACGTTCCAAACATTTTTCATGGAAAAAATGTTCAACAAGTAGTATTATTTAAAACTTTTTAGAATCTGGTTCACTAGTTGTGTCCTCGTTTAAGAATTAGTCTAAAAGCGAATCATTTTGGGCATTATGTGGGTGATTAGATCCAAAATAGAATGGAACAATAGGAATCTCTCAAATAATGCATTCGTTGATGTCAAGGATAAGTATCTCGGAAAAATGGAAGAAAATATGAGTTAATTTGGATATCTGATTACTCACAACTCCTACAAACAAGGACATATTTTTCAAAACCAAATCCTATCGTTATTTCAAAGATTACAGATTAAAAATTCGTTTCAAGGACTGAAACACTTGAAAGATTTGTTTACATCCTAAATATTTTGAAAGAAAAGCATCATTTAAATTTTCTGACTCTTAACTGCAAGACTCGATAACAACAGCTGATGTAACCATTACAATTTCATATTATACCATCCATCAATCTCTAATGATCTATAAATCAAGTTCTGGTGATTAGAAAATCATGTTTTGATATAAAAATCATACAAAACAAACCAATTACTCTAAAATTTCGACACCCTAACTAGAGTACCAAAAAATTAGTACACCAACACAATAAAAGTATCTACTAGAAATTTATAGCAATAATTACAACATTGTAATAATAATAATAATTGAAACTGCTCTTCTAAGTGTACAAAGCTCTAGAAGATTCAACAAACTTCTTTAAAACATGAACAACACTTCTGTGAAGACATAGAAAAATAAAACGACCAACTGATCAATACTAGACCCATTTTCATAAACCATCCTAGGTTTTTTTAACGGAACGTGATGTGAATGACTATTCCACGAAGAATAGGCGAACCCAGAGCAGCGATCGATCGTTGTAAAAACTATTGCTCACCCTTGCTGTTAAGATCAATTCCTGAAGAAATCCTCAAGATACTTCACTGAACAACAAATAACAATAACAAACAACGATAATCACACAGTTTTCACGCACTGCTATGTCAAAACACTACCTGAGTGACAACCCTTGATTGAGTACCGAGCCACACTCGCAGACATTATCACAAGTCCGCCCTCAAACCGACAGCTCCGTCAGTCGCGCTGAAATGCGAGCTTCTGGCCTCGAAAGCTCGATTTCAGCGCCACCAACAACCCACGCGACTACCCTCCAAACCGAGCTTGCAGGCATCTGAATTGATCTAGATAACGTTATTTTACGCCGTTATCTGTCATCCCTTAGTGCCAATGATAGGAATAATCCCTGTTTTTTCAGAGGATAAGCTACTTCTATGGGCTCTCTTTCCAGATGAGATGAAATTTTCCTCAGAGATCACTTCTTGAAGTGATAATCGGAGGATTGGAAGTGATAATGGAAGCCTTGGATATGGTAGTTAAGAGATTGGACAATTGTTTTGGTCATTTTGGTAAAGAAAGGCTGCACCCAGAAAACAGTTTCTTTAAATCAAAGAAACATTTCTTTGATATACGGTCAAAGAAAAAATTTCTTTAAATTAAAGAAAGTTTTTTTGATTCAAAGAAATTTTCTTTAATTAAACCAAAAATTTTTCTTCATATCAAAGAAAATTTCTTTGAATCAAAAAAAATTTCTTTAATTTAAAGAAATTTTTGCTTTGACCGTATATCAAAGAAATGTTTCTTTGATTTAAAGAAACTGTTTTCTGGGTGTGAGAAAAATAAATCGTTCTGGGTGTAACAAAATAGATGATAGAACAGATTAGGAACCAAAGCACCAGGTGTAGTTGGAACCAGTCCAAGATAAGGTGTTGATAGTATTGTTAAAGAATCTTCAAAAGTGCCTTATCGAGTTGATAATAGAAAATCGAGTTGGCAGCGAAGAATGCCAATGCAGGATGCAAGTATATAAGAATAGGATCAACTCTATAGACTAACAAACAAACAAATTGGAAAACCTAATCCAAAATCATTAGGTTTGCACCTTGAAAGGAATTTGAACCGAATTAAGCTTCTATCCAAAAATGTCATTACAAAATAATGTATTGCTGGTTCATCCAATCAATAATCTTAACTAAATCTAAAGGTGCTTTAAATCTAAAAGCTTAGGAGAAGCTCTATTTTATAGCAAAGCGCAATATTATGGGAATAGTTTCTAAAAATAGGTATTATTAATATTTACTGGTAATAGGTAGCATTAATATTACTATTAATTTACTATCTAATAGGTACTCGAGTAATAGGTGCAACTAATTGGTAGAATGATTGGAAAAACCCAAAAATTCCCCGCTAGTTTCGCTGGGACCCTGTTTCTCATAATCATGGTGACAAATCCTTGTTTTTTGCGCAGAAGAAGAGAAACTTCTTATCTAGATTCAAGATGATTTCTTAAAGTATCTGTAACAAGAGCATTGAAGGTAGGAGAGCAAGATGGCTGCTAGCAATTTCGAGTTTGCGTACCGGATCATAAAGTCACATGACCGGGCGAACGCGTAACCTCGAGGAGGCTGTCGGCCAATCAGATCGTAGTTCGCGTGCAAAATCAATAGGGCGCGAGGCGTCGTGACGTCACTTGGAGAAACGATCGACCAATGCATTGCGGGCGGCGCCGGCCAATTCCTTCTTGTAATCAATAAAGAAGCTACGAACGATGAAGATAAAAGGCCTGTTCGAAGTTAACTATAACAAGCCTTTCCCTTCTGCGTAGACAATGACGTAATTGAGGAAATCATTATCGCCTCTCATTACGCACCATCTACGTCCCTTTATGCTTTAGAGATATACATATTATGTGTAGCTGATATCCTGATGATATGAACTCACAATTTCCTTTTATAACGTGACTTGCTGATAAAAACAGAAATGATTTCTCAAAAATCTGAGCTTTCTTGAAAAAATGAGTGGAATACGGAAAGGAATATGTTTAATAATATTATGTTTGAAGATTTAGTTTTTAGAAGGTTTAGTTGATGAAGAAATTCTATTTCTGAAGATATTCGTTGTAAAATTCAAGTTATTCGTTCGAGAAATAATTTTATTGGGATTTATGCTCGAATTATGGGGGAAGGTTTCACGTCTCGGATCGGTTCAAGCAATTGTTGCTATTATTTATCTTCTTTAATTAGCTATAAAAATAATCCGTAAGAAATTGGAAATCCCAAATCTAGATTGAACGAATCAATACACAAAAAATTATCGAAGATCAACAGTCTTGTTAAGGCAATTAATAGCCAATCAAGAAACTTAATCCAAAATCGATATCCAGTGACACATCAAACTATTGTGCAACTAAACAAGCATCCTAATCCAATATTAACATCTATTGTTAGATCAGCCATAACCAACTCAGAAACCTAATCTCTAATCTAAAGTTTTCGGCTTCGTTACGTCCAATCAGAACAAAGAAGAGATCCCATAAACTCGAAATCTTATTACAGAAAATTCTCTGTAAATCCTTGAATCATTAACGTTAATATTCTTATTATATTATAAAATATCGAAATCCATGTCCTTTCTAGAATAAGAAAATGTAATTTCCTCTATGAGATTATAATCCGGTTCAGAAAATCGAGTTTTCGCTGAATCTCGTCTGAGACTCCTATTTATTATTCTATCCAATTCCTATTGAATTTTGTATTTGTCCCAGAGGCTTTATGATATTCCTCACTGAAATTATCACACAGGCTCATATCGAATTAAAGTGGAAAATATTTGTTTAGATAAACAAATTAATAAAGGTTATTCATTCCAAAATTATTCGATCTGTTTACATTCATGAAAGTACTTTCACTCTAATTTGAGACATTAACAACAGTAAAATGTACACATTTAATTTCGAAATGATTTCATTTATGCAGAAGTTAATCAGGATCCGATTATAAATATAGATAATCAATACGAGCTCTCTGTTCAAATATTATTATTTAACTATTAATAACGTCGAGAATATTAAATCGCTTTTCATTCTGCACTATATTTCACATTTAAATTCTCTTCTTTCTATCTCAATGCTTTAAAAAAAATTGAAAAGTGATGAAATATTCAATTTTTAATAACTTCCAAAATAATTATCCATTTTGAACTTGATTCATTTAAAACCCAAAAGTTCGCAGTTTCGATCCAACAATTTTCGCCGAAATTAAAAAAAATTCCTACTAAATTTTGACCTATATACAAAATCTCTCGAGAGAGTTTTCAAAATTGTCGGTTTAATTCTGTATAACTATATCTTTCAGATATTTTCCTGTACTTCCCACGTTCTTCCCAGGAATAAGGCGAACCTTGCGTTTGTATATAAAGTGTTTTATATAGAGTGCAGGAGGAAGCAAAAGGGTGAAGGTGGTGAGGTCGGGTCGGGGGTCAAACGAAGGGGTGAAAGGACGTTTGAGAGAATGAGCTCAAGACGGGACTTTGTCTGCTGGCAAATCGAGTATAAAATGCTCGCAAGCTACTTTATCGCAAAACTAGCAAGTGAGCTTTAATCTATGTGACCTTGAATCGACATTCACATCACCTTTTTAAATTAAATAAATCGATTGTCAATTCCATTTACAAAACCTAATTCGGAAATCGACTTCCATCACGAAACTAGATACGAAATTTTGTTATTCGAAAAGTTTCTAACTATTTTCGTATGGAAATAAATATAAATTCCATATTTGTGTAAATTATATATTTATTTTTTATAGATAGGTGGAGCAATTTTATTGAGAATTAAACTTAATGACAGGTAGTTTAAAATAAATGAATGAAGAAATGTATTCATCATCGATCTCATTATTTATTGAATTCCACGATTCCGGTGATCGCAGTAATGTTTGAAAATAAAATTGAGGTCGCGAAATACGGATAATTTATTGATTGAATAATGAGTCTCATAAACGTTAATTATGATTCCATTTTCTCCGAAATCATGTTTTTCAGCGAGTGAGAATTTCAAATGTAAATTAACTTCTCTGAATCTGTGTAGACTTTCAAGTAGATTTTGCTTTTTTTCTAATTTTACGTTTGAATCGCCTGTTATTTCGAAAGTTTGCTTCGTTCCAATTATCCAGAATCTTCGTGTTGAAGAAAAAAATTTCTTAAACATCGAAAACTTATAGATGCCAGTGCCAGTACTCGGTGAAGAGGTATCGATTCTTCATTAACTGAGCACAGTTGTATCTTAGATTATGTTATATATTGCACTATAAGACTCTTTATAGCAGCGAATAACAAGCTTGTTTTAAGATTTCCCTTAATCTTCACGAAATACAAGTCACCTGGGAGCAAGATAAGAGAAACTTATCCTAACTCCCCTTCAAACCATGCTTATTATCATAAAAGGAATCTTAAACTTAAAGTTGAAGACTTTTTAATTCAAAAGTTTAAAAAATCATTAAAAAAAACCATTCACTAAATCTTTTCTGTAATTTATATTCAAAGTTTATAAATCAGTTTGAAAAAATATATTGGGACTGGTTTTACTAGATTTTTATTTATTTTAATCTGATGAGAGTAAATTGTCTGACCACGTTTAGATCTATACTACTGACTCCAAGCTACTCCTTAAATATTGGAAAAGCAAAAAATGAAAAAAATGTCTTTATTCTTGATTAAAAAAGATGAATGAAAAATATATTTGGTTGTCCCTCTTTATTGCTGAAATTCTTTTACATTAGGAAAAGTTTAGTACCCTTTTTATTTTCTGAAATGTCTTAAATTTCTGGACTAAGCTGCACTTATAAATTTGATGGAAACGGTTTTTGAAACCAACCAATTCTCCCAAAAGACCCATAAAACTGTTTCTGAGGATAGAAACTACCTGATGGCACGTCACGTACAACGTAAAAGCCTCCTTCCTACGAGGGTTACGTTAATTATAGAAATTGCGATGGTGGTAGAGATTCCCCAAGGTATGACGGAAGTGAACTTTCAAGATAAATATGAAAGGTTTAATAAGCCTTTTACAAATATTATACTAACAATTTCTCAAAAATCAGTTAACTCTTTATTCTTCTATGTTGTTTAGTATTTATTCAACAATTTTTACCACACTAATCAAATTGCCTGTTCGACTGAAATTAATTGCAACATTTTGTCCCTCATTTTCTGAAAATTCAAACCGATTAAATTATGTTAATTATTAATTATGCTAAAAAAATGTTCATAATTTGTGTCCCCATAAAAATGTCCTCAATTTTCATTTTTTATTCTAAGCCTTTCTCATATTCCGAACTTTTTCCGTTGGAAGAGTAGCTTAATTGAAAACTCAACTCACTGGCACTTTTTGCTTATGAAATATGCAGAAAAATGAAAATAGAGCGGCAAAAAGGTTCAGCCAAGCCTGCAATGCATGCAGAGTTACAAGAGTTTGAAAACATGGAATATATATCACGCAAAGGCTCCTAATTAGCAGGACACAGAAGGTACAACCTATAATAAGACTAAAGTAATTGAAGTTTGATTAAAATTCGATTCATTTTTCTTTTTATATCCTAAAATTATTTTTAAATTAAACTTTCTAATTGAAAATAGAGGATTTTTTATACTGAAGAAGAAGAAATATATATATATATATTATCAGTAAAAGATAAGAATTAACCTTTAAAGTTTCCAGGAAAAATTTAAGATTAAATCAGGTGTGAAATAACTCTTTTATATATGAAAGATAAGTATTTTCTTCTAGAAGCTACAGGAGTATTAATTAAGAAGCGACAAGGGTAGCTGGGAAATTTCAGGTTGAATGAAGAAGCGGAGCTTTTCGCTATTAAAGGTCAAATCTTATTTGTTGGCAACAAACCCTAATACGATTAAATCTGGGAGTACACAACCTGTCTATCTAGCTACTCCAGTAATTGAATAAAAGTGAATATAAAGGCCACAAGGTACAGTTTTAAAGACAAAAGTATCTCTCCAGACACAGTTCAAAGAGGGAAAAGATGTTTCCAAGATATATTGAGTAATTTCCTGAGATTCTCGGTTTTCTCGAATAAAGCTCTCAGTAAATAAAGACTTCATGTTCATTTAAAGAGAAATTGCAATTGTATTGGAAATAAAGATAGTAAAAATATTAAACAATAATTGAAATTACTGTTCTGATTAAATTATGTTACTTCTTTATTCGATAATAATAATTATTCAATAATTTATTATGATCTAAAGTATGCTGCTATCTCATCGTAAAAGCTCGAAAGCGTGTCTAGCACAAAGTCACGGTCAAGGTCTGTTCCATTTTCATAGTATTCCATCGAAAATGCTGTTTAGCTCATTACAAAGCTCGTTTTATTCTCAATTGAAGCTGTGGATAATAAAAAGCATGTAATTAAGAGCTTCGTAATCCAACATGATTTTTTTACTCTTTTAATTACAAAAAACGATCTTTAATTAAGGCTTTCACTTCTCTGTTTCACCTTTTTCACATTTACTACTTTTTCCTGCAATTTCGATATCCCTGTCTTTATTTTCCTATCCAATTATTTTCCACGGGGTATCACCAATTAAAAAGCACAATTTGTAATATTGCCATTGATAAAAAAAATGAAATGCTGAAGTGCTTCTGCTTTGTTGCAACTATCAAACGGAAGTCGACTGACTCGTGCAAAGAGTTCATCTATTCACAGTATTCACGTCTCGATTTCGTATCTCTCATTTGCTCCACCTCGAGCGTTATTGAGCAGATAACAATGCAGAAAGCGATGGAAATAATGCCAATCAATTCTTTACGTCTAGCTGAGTCCTGAGTTTATTGGAGAAAAACGCCCCCGACATACATTACTCGGAAAACGACGACAGACGATATGAAATATTTCTACGCGAACCTGAGCTGCGGCTGATGCTGGCCATAAAGAAGAAAATTAAGGCCAACCTGAATGAGGAGGAAGGAGGAATAATAATATGATCCAGATTATCCAGGATAAAGAAAATACGAAAAAAGACTTAATCCCTTCAACAGAGCTGACGCAGCGAAATTAACAGATTTTCTATTAAATTGCTCAACTAGAGACTGATCCCCTTTTTAATTTGTAACGAAAATTTATAAATTTCATGTATTGAATGACTTTCCGAGAATGTTGTTATTGCGAAATATTTGAGATCATGAAGGTAAATTAGAGGAACTTGTAAATAACACGTAGAGAGCCTTAAAGTTTCCTTCGCTTCGTCTCATTTGGTATTCACTAAAGCGTAGCCCTGCTACAAAGATAATTTATTACAAGCACAAGACTCGGCACTTTCTGCCTTAAGTTGTCTATGCATGAGCCTTTTAAGCATCTCGGGTTTGAGTAATATGCAAACGTGCTCGACCTGTATTTAAAAAAGCATGATAAATCTTGAGAAATAAAAGTTTTCGAACAAAGATTTAAACGAGTTTATCAACAAATTATTTCCTCATTTTTAAGAGTAGATATTTGTTAAGTAAACTGGAGAAATCGAATAAAAAATCTGGAGTTTCCCTCTTTCTCTGGAATTGGATTTTAATCTCATTATGCTAAAGTAAAAACCAAGGGAGATCAGATTACTACCTCAAAATCTGATAATCAACGTCAGGACTTTAATTACTTCATGATCAGAACCAATTTTTCTTTTAATAAAAATTTAGTTGATTTTAAATTGGCAATTTTTCAACTAATATTCAAAGATAATCCAAATGTTCAGTTAAATGACATTGCTCGCTCTTGAATTCTAAATATGAGTAAACAGTAGACGTTCAATACAAAAGAGAAGAAATCCTTTGTACTTGATATACAAATCAGTCACTGAGTCGTTGAAAATTCGATTTTCAATAATACACAATATATGTACTCATCCAATCATTTTGCCTTCGAAACCGGTAGACATTTTATCGTTGCAAATTACCTTTGCAAATGAAGAGTGATATTGGCGAGGCAGAGCAATTATTGGAAATGACAAAACCCCCCACAGTCCTCGAAAAAATATTACATTTACACGTTTCCCTCAACAGCAATTATTTTTTCGAGAGAATAAATAGTCGCTAATGACGGAAAACTCCTTTCAAAGCTTTTAGAATAGACACAAAAGATCCTGGGAAGAATAAAAAAAGAGATTGAAGTACATAGAGTGATTTTAAATAGTCCATGAAAATTAAACGGAAAATGAACGGAAAATTGTAAAATAAACGGATAAAATATCAAATGATTGGAAAATTTGTTTGTTTTAAAAATCTGAGTTATTGTGTACGTAAAAAGTGTAATGAATAACACCATGAGCAAACTGCAACGGTCACACTTAAAGTGGAAAACGTGACGGTCCACCTAACGACTCAACTCAACTCGACCCTAAAAACCTCTCGACGAAACTTCAGAACACTCGTTTTGCTTACGAAACGACTGTTTACTTTTTCATTTCCCTACCTTTTGCTTTTACCAGCAAACACAAAAAGGGCGCAAAATAAAACAGCAAATATTTTTCTAGGGCTAAAAGTGAGGGATAAAAGTTTAGTTTTCCTCAGAAACGATTTTATTTAAACTGTAGAAAATTTAGCACATCAAAAATTTCAATTTCCAAACATTATTGAGGAAAAATAAATATATTTAATATATTATTTGGGATATTATCATAATAATTAGAGATTTTCGCGATAAAACATGCTCCCTCTCATTTATAACGGAATTTATTTTCCCTTAAGCCGGTTTAAAATTACGGGAAAAAGGCCACGAGAGCATAATCACGCATCGAGGTAATGCGTCGGGTGTGAAGTTTCAGCTGAGCAACTCATTAAAAAGGAGAGTAAAAATAAATCATTGACAATGGGGAAAAAAATCATATAAAGGACTGAGCCTCTTTAAATACCAGCTTTTCAAGGCAGGTCGACGGTTTTAAATTCCTGTGATTGTTAGAATTTTTAATGAGTTCTTCTAAAGAGGTTTGATTAATGAAAAGAATAAATGTGTCGACATTACGCAGATATATAATAATCTATTAAGCTTTTATAGAGAATAATTAAGAATTAATTATCTTTTCCTTCTTAGGAAATTAAAAAGCAGGCATATCTGTCATGTAAAATGATGCTTTATGCTAAAAGTCTGATAGTTCAGCTCCGAGCATGTTTACGAATTAAGGACCTACTTTCCGAAACAAAGTTTCCGAAACTGGTATGCACGAACTCATAGAGAACATTTTCATATATAACTGAAGTAGGTCCAACTTGTTTCTATTTCAGAAAAAGTTAAGTGTAGACTGAAAGGTTTGTTGAAACTAAAGAAATATTCAAAAATCCATCCTAAAATTGTTTCCCAACAAATTGAATGCTGAATATTCGAAAAAAGAAGAATATGAAGATTGGAACCATAAATTGTGCAAAGCTTCTGCTGTATACTCAGAAAACGACTTTTCCGTGACTTTTCCTAACTCTGCTGACAGCGTTAGGAGATATCTGGTATAATGTTCTGACGTGGCGATAAATCCGATGTGTCTCGTTTTCACGAAGTCGCTTATTGAATGTGTCGGGTAGAAAACTCCAGAGAAAAGCTCTCCGAGCGAGCTTAGAGCCACAACCGTCAGGAAAAGCAGGAAAAAAAGAAATGCCTTGAAGTGGTTCAACGCGAGGTTACACGGAGATGTGCGCCGGATAACATCGATTGCGGACCACAGTAGTATGAAAAGAGGGTCGGGGTTGAAAAGGGTTTCTAGTGGGTGGAAAGGGGTACATATGGCACTGCAATGTACACTCACTGTGTGTACTTTTAAAAAAGTAACATCGACTTCCTCTATACTCGAGCCAAGTGCCTGCATTGATACCATTTAGACCTCACCTCACACCTTGGAATCTATTCAAAATCAAAATAAGTACTCCATTAATCTTTCTCCATCATTCCTTTGTACACATTACAATTTTTTTATTAATTGTAATTCAATTTATAGTCATTATTTAGTATTCATTTTTTTTAAGCAACAGCGCTTTTTATAATTGGGTTCAGAATTATAAAGAGTTCAAGAGTGTTGGGTTCAAGTTCTAATCTTAATATTTAATATTAAAATTTGATTTCCTTATTTTACTCAACAAATATTAAATTTGGAATTTTTGTCCCTCTGTATTATTAATTAATTTTTATCTAGAATTATGCGCACAGAGCGAGAAAATATCTAATTCAGATTCTTTTTAAGTAAAACGAAAATATTGAATTTTAAAGTTAGATTTTGAATTCTTCGTTTTATGCAAAAAATATCGAAACTAAATATTTTTTCGCTCTGTACGCAGTCTTATATTTGAAAAAAGATTAGCGCTACAGAGCGAAAAAATATTTATCTATAATTTTCGTTGAGTAAAATGGAGAATGGAATTTTGAGCTTAACATTTGGATCCAACGCCCTTAAAATTGAATTGATTCATTATATTTTTTGGAGCACACCTAAAAATGAATACCTAAAAAATAACTAATATAATAAAATAACTCCTTAGCCAAATTTTTAACTTTCAATTTATCAAAATTTAATCATTGAAAGCTGGAATATTAATTGACAAAATGCTCTCTTCCATTATTTCGTTTTTGGAGCAACCCTTTGTTTATACAGTATTTAAGTGCCCTTTGCATAAATAAAATACTAATAATATTCTAATATAAATCCCCTCTTCTATGAATCATTTTGACTAGATTTCTAAGGCACAATAGAAAAAATCATTAGAGATAAAAAAAAACTCTATTTTTTACCAAAAAAACGTAACTGACACTTCTTCATTCTGACATGTAATGAATAATGATTTCACTCACTCAGGACAATTTTTTTCGGGCATTGTATTGTCGAGAATGACTCTGATTGGTGTATCTCAAAATAAATAAATAATCCGTCAAACGTCAAGTTATATATACACAACACAGAAGTACCTTCGATTTACGAAACACTCGATAATGGAAAAAAAGAGAATGTCCTCAAATGTAAACAAAACTGTGGAGTCTTCGACAGATAAAGAATTCATAATTGACCTTCACCAATTATCAGAATAATAATGAAATAACCTCTGAACTCACCAGATACACAAATCAAGAAACAGCTGAAGTCATGCAGCTACATTAGCCAAGCTGCATGCAGCCATACTGGTTCTAATTCCATCGTTCCTCCCGTCCAGGCGATTTCCATTGATTATTATATTCTAGAGAAGAGGGGTCGGTTTGACCCCTTTTCAAAATATCTATACTTTATACCTACCCTACCTATTAAATGCAAAATATTTTAGTCATATTTTTTATATAATTGAGTCATTCCCGAAATATTTGAAATTGATTTAATTATCAATAATATCGACCAAAAAAAGTAAAATCCAGTGATTCTCTACTAAATAAGACAATTTTTTATCATTACTTTTACGGATTTCTAAAAGTGCATTCGTTAAATCTAATTCCTCTAACTTCACTAAAAAAAAGAAATCAATATGTAATTTTTAAAGCTTATATTCTCCCATTTCGATTAAATTCTACTGATATACATGGAGAACATATATATAAAGAATTGTAAAGTGCATACAAAATCACAGAGATCTTAAAATCTTATGAAAACTAACAATGCTTATAGAATTCTTATAAAGAAATTATAAACGCTTTTGTTACTTTTAGGAGTACTATTTTTCAATAAAATTGTATATTATTACTTTTCTTAAACGCTACAAATGCAGAGTTATTTAAATACGAGTATTTAGCAGCCAGCTGCTGTCTTAAATCTAGCGTTAATATCGGCCCAGTTTGCGATATCGAAGATTGCCTTCACATAATCAGGTCTTACGTTTTTGTACTGCAAATAATATGCGTGTTCCCAGACATCGATTCCGAAAAGAGGTATGAGACCTGTGGTCGCTTGAAGAGGGTCCTGATTAGCACATGTTGCAATCTGAAGCCTCTTTTCTTTTGGATTATAACCCAACCATCCCCAGCCGGATCCCTGAATTGCTACTGTCGCTTCGGATAAACGCTTCTTCATTTCTTCGAAACTTGTGAAGTCTTTCTCAATCTGATTGACGAGAGAGGCTTGAAAAATAAATTTTAAGTTAAGTTTGTATCATGTTGAAGTAAATATAATTAAATGGAATATATTTTAAAGAATCAGTGTTCTTTAATTATATTTATAACTTATACCATCAGGTTTTCCACTGTTTGGAGACAAATTGCACCAGAAGATTGAATGATTCAGATGACCTCCTCCGTTGAATTTAATCGCAGGTGCTAAGGCAATTTGGGTACTGACATCTCCCTTCGCAACTGCTTCCTTTAATTTTTCCTCAGCAATATTCAAATTGTTAACATAGGTCGCGTGATGCTTGGAATGATGAAGCTGCATAATTTCAGCACAGATTATTGGTTCAAGTGCCTTGTAATCGTATGGAAGATCTGGAAGGCTGTGCTTCGATTTCACGCAGATATCTTTACCGCGACTGCAAAAGAATATAATTTGTTAAAATAAATTCCAAGTGTAAGAAATTCTGTAAATATATATCGCAATTTTTTATTTAGAATATGAGATAAACCGGTTATAAAACAATCTCAAGTTTAGAGTTTTGTAATTATTATTATTATAAGTAGATATAAGTAGATAATTGAATAAATAATTTAAAATAATTAAAGCTTATTTAAATAAGACTTGAATGTATGATTAATTGTAAAAAAGATTAATAATAAAATAAATTTACAAATCGTATCATGCGTTGCGGTCTAATAACAAAGTTGGAAAGGTTAGAAATTACATAATAATATCGAGAAAAAACCAATAAATAATGGAACCATGTGAAATTAAAAATTAACTTACACAAGATTAGAGACAAGAGTACGCCTTGCTGCAAACATGGTGAATAATTAAAGCTTCAAAATGATTTTTTTTAATAAAATAAACTTTTTTTGAGAACAGCCGGTCGAGCAACGCAATTCACGAACACTCACGCACGCACATTCACGAAATTCATCTATGGACAAGAAACGATGGAACAGAATGGAACGCAAAACATTGTCCAATCCCGCCATTATTTGAATTTTCAAATATTGAAATCTGATTGTTTAAGGCATAATCAGCAATCATTCTTATTAATTTACTATTTATTTTATAATATTTTACATACAATCAAGTATTAATTCAAAAAATGTCTCTTTACCTTCAATTTAAACAATTTAATTTTCTTTAACACCCAAAAATTGTTAATAAATGTTAAACAAAAGTTTTACTGTTTATAATATTTTTAACAAATTCCATTTCAAGGACAAAATGAAGTGAGGGATTTTTTTCAATTAAATTCTTATAATTGTAGAAAACCATGGGATGTAAAAAAATGTAATCAATTTTTAAATATATAAATAAATAGAACGATTTTTTAAATTTAAATATTATTTCATAATTAATAATATGCTAATTTATTCTAATATTATAATTTTTAATCTCTAAATTAAAATTTAAAATTTCGCGCTTATCACTTCGCTCAAATTCGTATAATTTCGATTTTCCTGAAGGATTTTGATTGAAAAGAAAATAGTCAACAAGTGTCTTGTATCAACTAAATTCCTTATTCCAGTGACCTTTGAGTGAAATCTAATAACAATGAATCCTACCGGATCATCACCTAGATCACCTAGATCACCTAGATCACCTAGAACTCCTCTAAAAAGTGAACCACATCAAAGATTTGTTCAATGGGCATTAAATTGGTATTTTTTCCAAAACTCGCCTGAAGAGGTAAGTACAAAATTATCCAACTTTTAATTCAATACCAACGACAAGTGATATTGAATTTCAATGGTTCCTTGCGAATCAAATAAAGTCGCCTATCGTCACTTTCAAACCGTCGAAATTTACAAAATTTTTTTTTCTTTTCTCAGTAAATATAATTGATTTGAAGTAAAAATAATTATTATTCTCTACAAAAGTTTATTTAAATAACTACGAAACTATTTTAAATGGTCTTTTTATTAAAGCTTTAAAATAAAAAGATTTAAAATAAATATTTAGAAATAAAAATCTGTATAAATTCTAGAAATTTCCAGAAAAATCAATATCCTCATTCAATAAAATTCACAGCTGTGGGTAAAGATCGTTTTATTGACATTTGGGTACTCAATTCTCAATCCTAGGATTTAGGAAACCACTACCTGTGGTTGCAACCCTGGATTATTATCCTCATAATAATTATGTTTCAGAAGTTTTCATACGTACAATACCATTAGAAAGTTTGAGTACATTCACATTTTTCACAATTTTTTTTCAACAATAACAATATTAAATTATTATAATAAATATCTTTTAAAATAAAAATCAGGGAAATTTCTCTTTAAATTAATATCGGCCAATGTATCAAAAATAGTAATAAAATTGACTAATTTACAATTTTAATTTTTTCACATGTATTTTAAAAATTGGATAGTTGCAAAAATTTAATATTTTTAGTAAATAGATTTGAGCGGTGGTAAATATTAGAAAAATTATTGAAACTACCCAAACTTTCAAACGGTAATCTGAGAAAGTATTATTACACGTCTACCTTTTATTATCTGATGCCCGGACTTCAAACTCAAAATTATAATCCCTTGTTGTTTTCAAGGTACCTATAGTCTCATTTAAACCGCACTTACAGACAATAAACGAGAAGCAATGTAGTATCTACGCAGGTCTTAGGTCTCAGTTTACCTCGACCTTCTTTGGAGATAGCATCTGTTCTCCAAGTCTATCTATCAAGTCCTTCAAAATTAATTTTCACAAATTGCTTCATTTTGTGGTGTTTTTCATGATTGTTTTTTTTTTTATTAATTAATCAAAAATGATTATGTTTATTTTTCGTATCACAATAAAATTGTTTGTGAAATGTATTTCTTTGCTGATTGGCAACTCGCGAAAAAATCGGAGAAAAATTCTCTCAAAAAAAAATTTTTCAAATTTACTTGCTTTAACCGCGAATATCAGAAAAAATTACGCGAATCTACATAATCTACATAATTGCGTTGAGAAAAAATGCAAAAAGATCCACTTTTGCGTTGAGCCCGAGGTTGAGCCAGAATTAACAAGTTCGAGTAATAAAATCAAAATTCCGAAGGTCAAAGAGCCTCACGTTGATGTGAGTAATGTTGAGATTAAATTATAAGATTGAATTTATATTCAAAGTCGATTTTGCATTTTCAGAGGTTGACTTTAATCAAATAAAATAATCCATCCATTAAAGATAATAGATATTTTATTTGATTGGAATAAATTATTATTTTTTTACTATTATATATTATTTTGTTAATTAGTTAAAAAGTTTATTATTATTATTAATATTTTTAGTTTCTATAATAGAACTAATTTTGTAATTAAATTTGATTTCAGGCTTACGGGAAAATTAACGCGCCAAATCTGGTAACACTTCTTCAGGCGATTGGTTTTCAGCTTCAACAATTTGAAATATCGAAAGAAACAAATTCAGTACCGGCGGTGGGTTCTATTCAAGTGACAATTCAATGCGGTTCTTCACGAATGAAAGCTGTCTTGGAAATAGAGGGAATTGAATGTCAATGTCCAAGCACTACAGAAGCTGCAGAAGGATCATTGTGGACTAGTTGTGGCACTGATCCCTCCCACGATGTAAATGTCTTTTAATTAATAAATAAAATTGTAATGTGTAGAAATAATCGTTCCTCTAATAATTAATTAACAAATTTGATTAATTTTGACTTATAGGACAAGGCCATGTATGTAGAGAGCGGAACGAACCTTCTGCCAGAAATGCCCAAGGGAGTGAACACTGTTGTAAGGGATGTGGTCTATCGACTTCTTAAAATTTTAAACACTCCGGAAAAAACTGAAAGATCCCCTGGTTTATTTAATCTGTCTACACTTAACATTGAGGAGATCACTGGGTCCTCAAATGCGGAAAACAAGGATACCCTAGATCGCGTTTTGGGCAGTTACATTCAACCACCTACTCAACCCTTGAATGAACTACCTATTCAACCCTCAATTCAACCAAATATTCAATCAGCTCGCGCTCCTATTCAATCAGCTCGCGCTCTTTCGTTTAACGAGCAGATTCTCTTTTCTGAGGTATTTATTTATTATATTAAATGTTGATATTAATTGCTCTCGAATAAAAAGTGAAAAGACCAAGCAATAAATTTTCTTTTGCAGAATCCCTTTCCACCGAGCAGCAGCGCAAAGGATGAAAAGACTCCTAAAGTCTTAGGTGACACCAAATTCACCGAATCTCAAGAAGAAGTTTTGCCAGGAGAAACGCCTTGGTATTCGGATGCGGATTCTGTTTCTGAACCGAGAATTCACTCGCCTTTTATTGGTTCTCAAAGCTCCAGCGATAATAAAGAGCTACTTTCTCGACGATATAGTTTACCTGAACAACTTGTCTACTCGGCTTATAAAAAATTGGAATTAGCAGTCAATCTCCTGAGTGGTCAAAATCCAGCGACTTCATCCACTATGTCTCTCCATGGTAACTTATTTTCAAGTCTAGATTGAAGTAATACTTATTTTAAGCATCCAAACCCGTAGATTAATTTTTCCTCTGATTTTTTGTCAGCTGACTTCTTTGACAATCCTCCACCACCTTCAGATCCGAGGACAAGTGGTGCTTCACCAATTCTCAGGGGACCTCTGCCTCGCAGTTCTACATTTACTTCTGAAAAGGCGTTTCCTGTGAAACCTCCAACTCGAAGAAGTGTACCACCTCCAATTCCTAAAACATCAGAAAAACCAACAACATCAGTAGGTGAAAGAACTCCAATGCGTCGAAAAAGTGCCTTAGCCAATATCCCCATTTTACCCACAAAACCGAATCCTCAACATAGACTATCTGTCCCAAGAACCACCTTGACTTCCTCAATGAATTCCTTAAATCTAAGTGATAAAAGACGAGTCTCTCCTAGTACTATAACAAGAAGTACTTTGATGCCTAAAAGACGTACATGTCCCGATGTTTCATTCGGGGGACCCTCTACGTCTACGTCAAGACTCTCTAGGTCTACGTTATGGCCCTCTACGTTGAGATCCTCTACGTCTAGGTTGGGACCCTCTGCTACATCTACGTTGAGAGCCTCTACGTCTGTGCCGGGACCCTCTACGTCTGCGCCGGGACCCTCTACGTCTACGTCGGGACCCTCTACGTCTACGTCGGGACCCTCTACGTCTACGCCGGGACCCTCTACGTCTATGCCGGGACCCTCTACGTCTACGTTGGGACCCTCTAGGTTTACGTTGCCTAATATAGAAACGACTTCAAAGGGAACCCCTGGGAAGGCAAAGTTTGGATTTACTAAGTCTAAAAAAGGATCAAAAGAAATTTAGGTCAAATATTAAGAAATGAGTCTTTTAATATAAGGATGATGAATGATTCTGATTACAATTATTATAATGTTGAACTAGAAGAAAAAGGAAACTTTATAAGGAGAGATAAATAGACTAATTTTTTATGTTCTGTAGTCTGATAGTATGTAATATTTTCTTAAATAATGGTGATAGTCTAATTATGTGTAAATTTTCTTTTAGACAAGGCAGTTTTAGTATTTATTTGTATAAATGTTCAGTCTATGTTCTTTTGTATTCACTCAGACAAATTTGCATCAAGTGAATTTTATATGTATACGTCTTTTCTATTTACACAATGATGCGATATTAAATTCAATTACATTTTATTAAACGATAAAAAATCAAATATTAAATCCCACCTAAAAACCTTTCACGAAGACGTTGACGATAGCGATATTTTGCATCCATACTGCTTCGTACATTTTCGAATGATAGAGAAAAAGCTGAAGTACTTGAATAAAATTTAGAGTTAGATAACGTGTTAATTAATAAAGTGAACTAGCAAACTAAATTAAGTGAATAGAATGAATAGTGGTGAATTGTTGCTCGCAACAGGGTTGCGAGCAATGAAATATTTCATTAAAATCATGGAGAATAGACATAAGGAGGCCAAAGTAATATAACGCAAAATAAGAATATTTTTCAGAAAGTACACGCGCCTGAACTTCCCGTATGTATGTATGTATATCACAAATATATCATATATATATAATATATATTATATATATGTACTCACGAAAGCAAAAAAAAAGAGAGTCGTTGATAATGAACTCATTTTAATTACTTAATAATTAATAATAAGACAAGTTCGTGTTGCTTCTATTTTTATATCAAAATTTCGCAAAGGGGCGCCAGTTTCCAGTCAAAAACAGTCCGTGTTCCAAATTCCAATTCGTTCCAGTGTTCCCAATTCGTGTTCCTACTCAACTGCTCATGCAACGCACTTCGGCATCTGATTGGTTGCTATTCGCGCGCAGTTTAAAATGCTAAACAATTTTAAACTACGCGCGAATATCAATCAATCAGATGCCGTGTACTACGCATGCGCAGTGGCCCCAACTGGAACCCCGTACTCTACTGCGCATGCGTTGAACTCGGTATCTGATTGGTTGCTATTCGCGCGTAATTTGAAATGCATAATATTTTTTAGCATTTCAAATTGCGCGCGAATAGCAACCAATCATGTACCGAGTGCGACGCATGCGCAGCAGAGTACGGGGCTAGAGTACTGCCCGCGAACTTCGGAGTTCGGAAAGAACTGGAATCTGGAAAGAATTTAAAGAATCACGAGAGGAGAAGGAGAAGCGTGGTGCACGCCGTGGAATTAAGAACTTCGTAGATTTTGGAAAAACTTGGTTATCGAAGTTAGCAACAACGAAGATCATCATAAAGGTATGAGAAAACTGATAAGCGTAAATGTTGTGTTTTCGATTTGCAATGACGATGAAAAAACAGTAATTGATGAAAAAGATTTTCGGTGAATTCCGAACAAAGAGGTTACAAAAATGGCGCAAAATGGGCGTGCTTTTCTCATAACAAATGTGTCGGGCGATGGTCCGCGATTGAAAATACATATGAGATATTTTGGATGAGCAAAATTTTTCGTACCTCGAGCAAATTATCGGTGTGCTGAGCAACAATTTCAATCAGCATCAGGCCGCCGAATACCAATCACCATTTTAAAAGTAATCACGTGACTTCTAAGAAGCATGTTGAAACATGATCAACATGGGTGTCAATCCGGTGCGGCGACGCCGGCGATGCTATTTTCTTTGTTCTCTATTTTCTATTAAAATATTCGTTTAATTTCGGTGTTTTTCATCAATTTTATTTCTTCATTTTAAACATTAATTAGAACTCAACTTTAGCTGTTTAAATTAAGTGGCAAAGGGTTTCAAGCCGCAGAATTTCCCCAGAATATAATAGCTGATAAATTGAGGTTAGTGTCGTAAATCTTTTAGGAACTTTTATTACTTTTGCGGCTTTTTCTAAAACGTGCATAAGATAAAAAGAAAGTTTTTAAAAACCTAGTTTCCCTGAATTTCAGTTGCAAGTCAGGCTTAAGACAATTTTTTTTGTATTCTGTAAAATTCGAAGTCGAACAGTTTTATTGTGCACTAAAATTACAATATGAATTTAGATTCGTCTTTTATTTGTTTTACGTTGTCATCAGAGACTAGAACAAAAAAAAACTCTAAATCGAAGAGAGACAATTTTTTATTGTGACCAAATTATGAAATAATTAACCTTAGAAGTTCATATTGGAATTCACTGAACTCTGTCGACATTCCAATATCGGAATCCGTATCTTATCAGTACTAGTCACCAGGTTTGGCAAATCGAATTTGAGAAATAAATAACTTTTCTAATGAAATTTATTTTTTCAGAAATGGCGGACGGAGCGGGTAGAGGGCGAGGAGCCCTTTTGGAAATGTTGCGGCGAAAGAAAGAAGAAGATGAGGCTGCAGAAGCCAAGAGAGCGGAAGCAGATAGACCAAGTCCTCTACCAAGTTTGGGTCGTGGTCGAGGATCTTTAACAGCCGCTCTACTTTCATCGACAGCAGAATCTACCCCGGCATCAACACCAGCGACGCCAGCTGCAGGTCGTGGACGGGCAGGTCTGTTAGAATTTGTTCGAACAGAACCTAGTTCAGCAGCGTCTTTTACAGCATCTTCTGTTGGTCGAGGCAGAGCTTCGCTTTTATCTGGACTTTCGCAACGGTACTTTATCAATTTTTTTTTTTAAATGACGTATGCAAATCTTAATGCTTTAGCTTCAGTTAAAAAATCATTTTCGGGTTTTAGTTCAACTACAACTAGTACTACATCGTCGGGATCAATCCCGACGACGACAGCTCCAATTGATGGTGGAGTAACTGGCCCTCTTTCTAAAATAAGTTTGGAGGATAGTAAATCTTCTGTAGAGACTGATGTGATTTCGCGTCAAGGAGAATCTGGTAAACCGTAAGTTTAAACTCTTTATATTATTTTTTTTTTAGCAATCCCATTAATTGTATTGTGATTGTTTCTTATTGTTAGTTCTAGAATCAAATAAGTAAAAATATGAAATACTTTTCATTTTCAGAATCGAGCTCACCGCGAATTACATAAACCTAAGCGTAACACCTGGTATGGGGTTAAACGTTTATGAAGTCCGATATTGTCCAGACATAGATTCGCGTCCTCTGCGAAGAAAACTTTTAAATCAGCATCAAGAGTTCTTGGGTAGCACGAAAAGTTTCGACGGCTCATTGCTATATTTGCCCAAAAGACTCGAAAAAGACGTAAGTCGATAACTTTTGGTTATCATCTTAGTAAAAAATCACGTCTAACTAAATATGTAATCAATTTTTTTTAACTGTTTAGCGTACCACATTAGAGTCTGAACATCCAGCCGATGCGTCCAAAGTACAGCTTTTTATTATTTTTAAGAAGACGCAAGCTATGCACGAGAATGTTACTTTCTTTAATATTCTAATCAATCGTGTAATGCGTGCTCTTGAATTAGTTAAAGTCGGTCGAAAAACTTTTAATCCAGCCTGCGCTCATATTGTTAAACTACATCGTTTGGAAATTTGGCCAGGATATGTAACAGCAGTAAATGAATATGAAGGAGGCTTAAAGCTGTGTGTTGATTCGAGTCATAGAGTTATGCGAACAGATACTGTTCGTGATTTAATGTAAGTCCATAATTAAATAATGCTTTTATCTAAAACCTTATTTTTGTTTTGTTATATGTACTTTTTCAAATTTAAGAACTTTTATTAAACTTAATTGCATTTGGAATACAGTCGAGACATCTATCAGAAGAATCCAAAGAACTTCAGGGACGCTGTTTGTCAAGAGGTTTTAGGTACTTCAGTACTTACGAGATATAACAATGAGACTTACCGAATTGATGATATTGCCTGGGACAAGACTCCTAAATTTGAATTTGATAGAAAGGGTGAAAAAATTTCGCTGATTGAATATTATAAAAATCAGTGGAATTTGACTATTCAAGACTATGAACAGCCGTTGTTGATCAATAGGGCAAAGGAACGCACTAATACAGGACAGGTTCGTTTTTTTTTTTATTCTATCCTAGTGCATCCAAAACCTTTTAATTTATATTAATGAACCTCCCATTAAAATAATAATTGTTAAAATTAATGTTAAAGACCCAAGAGAGAATGCTTCTCCTAGTTCCGGAATTCTGCTACTTGACCGGAATTTCTGATGCGATGCGTAGCGATTTCCGCATCATGAAAGACATCCATGGAATCACAAGTTTAAACCCTACCGGACGAAGAGACGTGATTCGGACTTTTATTAAAAAAATTAAAGAAACTGAAATTACAAGGGAACTTTTGGCAGGTTGGGGATTACGTTTGGAAGACGACACAATAAAGCTCAGAGGAAGAGCTTTGGACCCAGAAATGCTAATTTTTGGGCAAAACAAAACGTTGTCAGCTGGACCCAAAGCTTCTTGGCCCGCTGCTACTAGGCAGCCAGTTTTGCGTACTGTTAGTTTAATAATTTATTCTTCTATTTAAAATACATAATACTTTTAATAATATTGTTTTCTTGTAGTATTAGTACTGTTATTGTATTATCATTATATTTCTCTCTTTTACAGCCTCATTTGAATTCGTGGGTCATTCTTTTCGACAAGAAAGACGAACGTAAGTGCAAGGAGTTTGTTCAAATGTTAAAACACGTTGGGTCTGAAGTCAAAATGAATGTTGGAGAACCTAAAATGATCGCGCTGCCAAATGATAGGACTGAAAGTTTCTTATCCCGCCTTCGTGAGACTATTAGACCCAATATTGACATGGTTGTGATGGTGTTCCCAACTATTCGACAAGACAGATATTCAACAGTTAAAAAGTAAAATTTTACGTCTATGTCATTATTTTACAGAATATTAAACATTCGTTTGAATTTATTTTATAATTAACACAATTTATTTACTCGCAGGCTTTGCTGTGTAGAAATGCCAGTTCCATCTCAGGTGATTTTATCAAAAACAATCGGAATGGATCCGAAAAAAGCCAAGAGTGCAGTTGAGAAAATTGCTCTTCAAATGAATTGTAAACTTGGAGGAGCGCTTTGGGCCTTGAAAGTACCATTCGTAAGTAGATTTCAATTTTTTTTGCCTATGTTTAGAGTTTAAAATAATTGTTTAGCTCCACACAGTAGTTCAAAGTCTGATATTAATTATTTTGTATTTCTTTATTTGGTTACAATCAGGATAAGTGCATGATTTGCGGAGTGGATGTTTACCACGCTGGAGTAGGAAAAATAACTCACGGAAGTGTCGCTGCGTTCGTTGCTAGCATGGATAAAGGTCTCACTTCGTGGTACTCGAAAATTTGCATCCAAGCTCGTAACCAGGAGTTAGTCGATCTTCTGAAAATATGTTTGATTTCCGCCATCAAAGCTTATCAACAGGTGCTTTTTTACAAAATAATTTTAATATAATTCTTAATTTAGGTTTGATGAATTTTACCTAGTTTTGTTCATTTTTTTTTTGTTTTTTTTTTTTTTTTTTTGTTTTTTTTGTTTTAGAAAAATGGGTTCTTCCCAGATAGAATTTTCCTGTACCGTGATGGTGTAGGCGATGGACAGTTGGATACAGTTTCCAATTACGAAGTAAAGCAATTGTTATCTGCTTTCTCGATGGTTGAAGAGCATTATTGCCCCAAGCTAGTAATAGTTATTGTCCAAAAGCGGATAAACACGAGGATTTTAGCCGTTAATGTAAGTAGTAAACTCTCAAAATTAGAGATATTTATTGAGGGATGTTATTAAATTGAAATTGATCAATTTTAGCGTCGTGATCTCGACAATCCGCCACCAGGAACTATCGTGGATAGTGATGTCACACGAAGAAAGTTCTACGACTTCTTCCTGGTTTCTCAACACGTTGGCAGAGGGACAGTCTCGCCAACTCACTATATCGTGATCCACGACAATTCTGGTATGAAAACGGATCACTTGCAGCGATTGACATATAAATTATGTCATCTTTACTACAATTGGTGCGGCACAGTAAGAGTACCAGCACCGTGCATGTACGCCCACAAATTGGCGTACCTCGTGGGCCAAAGTCTCCAAATGGAACCGAACGAATCTCTCGCTCACAATTTGTATTATCTCTAAATTTCGCTTAGGAGCCGAAAAATGATGAGATTTTGGTGAACAAAGAGCTTTCCATGAGAAACCAAAGACTGTAGAGATTACTCTATAAGGACAGTATTAATTAAATAGAAAAACTGATAATATTACTTCTCTGGGTAAGCTTAAAATATAATTAGTATTTAGAAAGTTATAAAAAATGTTTATTGTAAACTTTCATTCAAACTGATAACAAAACTGTTTCGTTTCTTGTAATTTGAATTTCTTCAATTAAAACTTAGTTGATTCTATTTCCTTTTGTTATTAACTTTGTTAATTTTTTACTGTTGGCTGCTCCGCAAGAGACACAAGAAACGTGTATTTTATTATGTTTAGATTCACTTTTTATTTTAGCAGCTTTGAAATTTTATAAGTATATTAAAATATGAAGTTAAAGTCGCATAGCTGTTTATACTGCCCTGATTTATTAAATCAGATTTATTTTTTTTAAGTTATGATCGTTTCAATGTTAAATGCATTTACGAGAAGTTACGGGACTTATGGAAAAATATTTATTCTTTTAGAAAGAAATTACGTTTTGGATTAGAGAATAGATATTAAATATTTCAGTGTGTGACTTGCAGAGTAAAATTTTTAAATTCGTGTTATAGTAGTTTAGTGATTTCAAGTTTGTTGAACATTTTATTTCTTGCAAGATCCAAATTTGGATGTCCTGTTTTCAAGTCATAGATGATACATGTACAAAATGTACATCATACATAGATGATGATATTTACTGTTTGTTTGGAGAATTTCTTTGATTGTCAAAACAAACAGCAAAGATATTTAAAGTCAACTTCCTAGTTCAAAAAACCCGACGAATTTCGACAAAAACAACATACTCAATTATTTTTTTTTTTTTCAAATTTAAGGGCATTTGTTACTTATCACATCATACGTCGTATTATTTTTATAACATAATAATTGAAATAAAAACCGGTAATCTGAATTTGCTCACGTGGTAATTACCATATACTCTTAAGGATATCTTTTATTTTTAGAAAATTTTGAGACTGACTAGTGTGCAGATCATTAATCAAAAATGTGTGTATGTGTGAGGTTTAGTTTAAAGTAACTAAAGATGTATACTAGTGATATAGTGTCAAAATTTTGTATTTTTATATAAAACGAAGAAATATACGTTTTTATATATAAATGTCTAGTTTTAAGTAAACATGTGGAATTAAATAGATTCTTTAAATCGAAAGAGTTAAATGGTCACGTTTTTCAGTTTTTAGTTATAAGATAAAACGAATGAATAAGATAAATAAATTCTAAAGATTTAGTTATTATATGAAAGCTTTGCATTGAAAAGGCGTTGATAAGTAAGATTTTGGAAATGTACAAAGTAAAATATTTTTGTAAGTACATAATTTAAAATAGCCCTCAGTTGCTGGTTATATAATTTAAATTTTTTCAATATTTAACGCTGCCTTGACTTCAAATCTCCCGCCAATCTATAACCAATCGTCTTTTTTTTTTTTTTTTGACTTATTTTTTATAAAAATTTGTTTTTTTCTGAATGATCAATTTACATAACTTTATTTTTTTTAACATTTAAAATAAATAATAAATTGGCTTCTCGAAGTTCAAATTTGCGCGCATTTTTTCGAGCACGCGCATTGGCTTTTCTCTTAGCGAATCAGTAGCGTCCGTCATGTACATTCCTTGTTTTTCTCTGTGTGTGTCGTGAAGTGACTTGTTCACCGAAATTCCGGAAAAATAATATTGATAATAAGAAAAACAATGTCAGTTCGTTCGATGTATTCAACAATAGGAGTTCAATGATCGTTCGGCGATTTTATCAACACTTATTTCTCAGCGAGAACAAGGTATCCATTGTTGACGCTCACAAAAATCCGAACAAATCCCTAAACTTAAACACTGCCACGAACCTTCGAAATTGGAGCACGGAAATCTCGTCTCTTGCTAATCAAAGTTTTCCTAGTCATTCGCTGTTTCTCATCGTAAAGGTTTCAATAAAAAAGATCCCTGGTTAATTTCTAAATTACATAATTTTATTCTCACCAGATTGGTTCAGAAATTGCACTGGGATAAAATGTGATGCCAGCTTGATTCGGCCACCTACGGACCGACAGACATGTTGAAAATAATGGCGTCGCTCCTCCTTGTGCTTTCGATCATTTTATAATTTTTTGTGACTTCTCAGCATGTGGTTTTATGTTTCTGTAATTCGAGAACCTCTAACGATATAATAACGTTTATCAATTTGTGTAATATTATTCATTTATGTGAAATTAGAGTGACATTTGAGAGTTTTGGTTTCCCACTTTCGTGATCCTTCATGTGCTCCAAAGGCTCTAATATTTTGACTTTTTATTACACGATTATACATATAGGTAGTGTTCATTTCTTTAGTTATTTTCTCGAAGGAGTAAAATTTGTGATAGGTGAAATTTGTGTCTTATGAAGATTATTAGAACAAAATTACTTGAGTTATCTAAGAATTGAATTTGTAAAAAGTTATAAACATCCAAGTCATTTAGAGTACCTAAATTTGTCATTAACTTTTGATAGCGATTCACATTCTATAGATACGCACATTTTTGTTTTTTTAAGTCGATAATATATTT
Source organism: Synergus itoensis (assembly GCA_904066005.1). Taxonomy (NCBI): domain Eukaryota; kingdom Metazoa; phylum Arthropoda; class Insecta; order Hymenoptera; family Cynipidae; genus Synergus; species Synergus itoensis. Next base: position 1,664,748 of record CAJFCP010000098.1, read on the forward strand.
TTAGGTTTGTTTATGCACTACTGTTTGTGAGCACGTGAGGTTTATTTACTATCTTTCTGATCCGTTTTTCGTATCGATTTCTTGCTTTTCTATATTAACTGTATGTAGAGTTTAGAGTTAATAATTAATGTTTAAATTCTATATTATTATATCTGCATTTTATACTTAAACGTTGATTTCCGACACTTATGTATTTACCTATTTTCTTTGTAGAATAAATAGAAGGTTATCAAACGACAGTAAATTATTTCAAGAAGTATAAATTCTTAAACATAAAATTTAATCATTTCATTCAAAAAGCGATTAAAATTAGACATTTTTTCGCTCTTTACGCATAATTTTATTTAAGAAATAAGTACCACTACAAAGCGGACAAATATCTATTCATAATATTTGTTAAGTAAAATGAAGAGATTGAAATTTCAGGTGAGAAGTTTGATCCAAGGAGAAAATAAATCTAATAGAAATCATTTATTTGCAGGCAGATGGTCCTTGTTGAGAAGTTGATGCAGTAATAAAAAAAGAGTATCAGCTCGTGCATATTACCCGTCACATTAAGAGCTTCCTTTTCGAGGCGTTCGAAAAGAAAAAGCATCAGGATGGCGGAGGAGGGCAATGATGTCAAATCGGCAGGTCCGTCTTCTCCCCGGAGTCCTCACGACATCGCTGGAGGAAAACCAAACAGTCCCAGATCGCCCAGACAACCACGTCGAGTGAAAATCACCGATCAACAGATGGACAGCTTAACTAAGGACGAGATCGTGGCCAAGTGGCGTGAACAGGACTTGTATGTGGAGTGTCTAGAGACACAGGCGGCAGCCCAGGAAGGTACTGAGATCACATGAGAGCGAGAGCATCTCACTCCCCACATTTCTTCTTAAATGAATATTCAAAATGAGAATTGAATCGAGAATCAAGTCGGCCTTTTCGCTATTCCGGGATAAGACTCTCTTAGAGACGCTAAGATTCAGGGATCTTATCAGTCACAAGTGAATTCAATATTTATTTACTTTAAAAGGTGCGAGACTAAAAAAAAGAAGAAAAATATACACAGAAATTCGAATATTTATCCATTACATAAGATTTGATTAATTGAGTAGTCTCCCTGAAATTTATTTATAAAATCCGCAAACAATTTACAAATTATTTGCAACATGAGATTTAATTTGAAATTTTATGGATAACGAATTTCTGTAAAAAACTTCTTAAAAAATTTTAAGAAGACACTCGAGTTTCATTTTAGACCTGATTGCCAAAATTAATATATTGTAAGGAAAGATTTAAGTAATCAAAAAACTAAATAAACTCGATTGTTATCTTAAATTTAAGAATTGTCTGCGCCGACAGGTTTTCTAGATATTAAGGTACACATGAAGTTTGTTTATGAATTTCCGTTACCGGTATGTTTGGAGTGCATCACTATCTTACTAGCGATTGTGTTGTGTTGTGCAGACTCGAGCAAAAAATTCGGCACAGTGAAAAGAAAATGTGTGTTTCTCCCAGTGATTCTTTTGCCAAATTGTGAGTCTTGCAGTGAGGGTGTAAAAAAATTGAAGCCTATTCTCAAATCAGAAGAAGCAAGTTTCCTCAGTGCCAGTGTGGTGTTCAAATTTTCATATGGCTTGCTTCACGATTTGAAAAAGTATAGTGCGAAAAAGCGAGTGTTGTATCGTGCACGGTTTGTGATTTGAAGCAACTGGCTTCTCCCCTAAAACAAAGTCAGCTAAAAGAAAAGCGACGAGAAAAATTACGAGGATTGCTTTTCTTATTCTTCTTTCCTCATTTTTCTTTTAAGCACGTTTTAAAATGTTCTGAGTTTTTCACATTGGCTTTTTAATCTTCATCCATGTCCCGAATTGTTGCTAAAATCTCGACAAATCCGTGCTGGAAGCAAGAAAGCTGTGTGGATTCTGTGGGGAGAAAATGAACATCGGTGGAGCAACAGAACTCAGAGAATGGCGCCTGCAACGACACCAGATATCAAAGTATGCGTCAATTAACGATGTCAATTGTCAGGCAGTCAATGTCACTATAAACATCCTTTATGTGCGCACTTAGGGTACCAATAATAGATTTGCTGAGAGCCACTTCATCCCACTATCTAAAGATTTGTGGTGATTTGCGATTATCACTCGCGTACGTTTTTTCCTGCCACTGTTTTTATTGTGTGACGATAAATATAAAACAATCGCGAATATCCGTATCGAATTTTCGTATATTTAATGTCCATTCATCAATTTTTCCAACCTTGAATACAATTCCTATAATATACGCATTATTAACTTCAAATTTGCATTTGTTTTAATTATTTTTACGATAAAGATTATAAATTGGAATTGCTATAAATTGGGAATTGTGTCTGGAGGTATGAAATTATTTAGAGCTTTTTTTCAATATAAAAATGGTCTTGTTCTAGGTGAAATAACCTCTCTAAGAGAATCCGAAGACAAATACAGACAACAGTATGCAGAAGCATCGCATAGGGAAAAGATTCTAGTGAGAAGGCTGGCTTCCAAAGAACAAGAATTACAAGAATATGTTGTAAGTAGATTTTATTCAAATTTTAGTTAACAAATATTAATTTAAAAAGTTCTTTTAATTTTAACGGTTTTACTCATGCTTAACAATTATTTGTTTCACATAAACAGAGTCAAATATCTGAAATGAAAGCCGCCCAAGCACCGTCCGCAGCAGCATTGAGATCCGCCCTCTTAGATCCAGCTGTAAATATATTAATTCAGAAGCTGAGGCAAGAATTGATCACGACGAAGGCTAAATTAGAAGATACTCAAAATGAACTTAGTGCTTGGAAATTCACTCCCGATAGGTATGCATTTTTCGAATTGCAATTTATCAAATTAAAAACATCGGGGATCATTGTTGATTACAAAAGCAAAACTTATGTTTGTATATTCTTCTGAATTTCAGTAATACGGGAAAGAGATTAATGGCAAAGTGTAGATTGCTCTATCAGGAAAATGAAGAGTTAGGAAGGATGATTGCCAGCGGAAGAATAGCCAAATTGGAAGGAGAACTTGCACTTCAAAAAGGGTACAGCGAAGAAGTCAAAAAATCGCAGACTGGTAAGTAAATAATAAACAATTTGATAGTACACATTTGATTCGTATTTCTTGTTTATTTCAGTGTCTTTTCTTATACTAAAAAAGAACAACAATCTATGATCTATTTTTATTTTTAGAACTGGACGAGTTCCTCCAGGATTTGGATGAGGATGTAGAAGGTATGCAGAGCACGATATACTTCCTCCAGCAAGAACTCCGCAAGGCCCGCGAATCTGTGACGCTTCTGCAACAAGAAAACGCAGCTTTAAAAACAAATTCGAGTGAAAATAACTTAACCAATGGGCTTTCTCCACACACGCCGCCGATCAAAGCTGAACCGGAAGAAAATCCTGCCGTGGATCTCAAGTTGGTGAAAATCGAAGATAGTGAGGTGTGCAAAGGTGCAAGGACTCCACCTTTACCACCTGAAAAATCGCCGAAGAGTGAACGCGCGAGTGACGGAAATGAAAGGACGGATCGAACTGATCGTAAAGATCCTCAGCCGGAGCAAAACGATGAAAGCTCTAGGGATTCACCTGCCTTGATTATCAAAGTTGAAAATGAAGAACTCAGTGATCGCGAGGAAGAGGAGGAACCGACTCGCCCTAGTCGAAGGACGTTACGGACTAAAAACAAAAGTAATAACAGAAATAGTGGTAAGACAAATGGGGAGGAAGTGTTGACCAGGACAACTAGGGGGAGGGATAGGACAAAGAGAGATAAAAGTGTACAGGGTAGTGACGAGGAAAGAGTTCATAAGAAAAAAAGAAGAGAGAGCGTCCTCTCTCTCGACTACAACGAAGCTGACGACGATGCTTTAGTTTTGACAAATGGTGAAACACTACAAAGCGATCCAGAATAGAATTCTAAAATTTTTTATAATTTACAATTGGGTTGTATTCGTGAGAATATTCTTAAGAATCGAGAATATGACGAGTATTTGGATAATTTGTATTAATATTCCTTATGGTCTTTCATAAATTACGTAATATACTCTTTCCGAAAAATTTTAATTCCACCCATTCTACCTTGTAACGTACTTTCAGATTTTTCTTGTAGTTTTTTGCCATTGTGTAACACTAGGCTAGTTTCCCCACCAAAATCTGCTACATAATTTATAGATGGCCTTTTATTAGAATCGAGATTTTTGAAGGGTTTGATTGACAATACTCAAATTTGAACGACTAATTGAGTTATAACTTCTTTGAATATTCTCGTTTTCGAAAGACTATCCTCTCTTTAAACCTCTAATACAGGTTGAAACTTTAGCAATCTTTATAGTCAAAAATTCCTCCATGCTCTTTTCATGGAACCTGTTTTAAAGTATGTGACCACGAATGCCACGATTTTCACAGAAATGTGTTTGACCTGCTTGCGAATTATGTTGAAATAGAAAATATTGATTGAGACGCTCGACTAGCATTAATTCTTTCTGGATTTGCAGAAAAAAATTAGATGTTTTCGTTTAAGATAACATTTACTTACGGTACGAGTTATATCAAGAAAATTTCTACTGTAAGAATAAAAAATTAAAAGTCATTTCCTTATACATAATATTTATTACTTTTATTTTTACTTTGCGAAAAGAAAAGTCGTGCGTCTCTGTTTGCAGATATACAATTGACAGAATGTAATAATTAATGCGTAATTTTTTAATTAGAGTTTGAAATTAAATATTGATGTTAAAATTTAGTGAGAATAAATGATTATTATAGTTAAATTGTAAACTGATGTGTAAAATATTTTTTTAATTGAGAGCAATCATTTTCTTTTCTTTTTTTTTTGATGAAGATCGACGACTCTTTTTCTGGAAGATTTTTTTGAAAGGATGAATATCAAGCTCTAAGTGAATATATCCTTTGCTCTGTATAAATATATAAATATTGATAAATAACATCATTGTCAGCGAGACAGCGTATGTATGATAAATTATGTAAGAAAACCTGCATCAAATGTACTCTCAAATATGTAATATAAGATTGAAATTTATTATTAGCGAAAAGAGTACTTTTTTGTGGCGAAGAACAAAAGAGAGGAAGGAACATAATTTCAATCATTTGTACAACACGATCGTTATTATTATTCGTGACACATCACAAAAAACATCAATGTAACTTTCATTTGTCAGACTAAAGGCGGATTGTACAAAGTATTTACATTGCTATTTTATATCATCTGCATATATTAATATACGTTTGTTTTATATTGACCTTTTTCAGAAAAAAATTTAATTTTACCATGATAGTTTTGCCTATTGTGAAATATATATTTTGAAACATTTCCAAATGAGTAAATTATTGACCTGAAATGGAATTCTAGATTGTGAATGTCGTTCTTTATAAATTAAGAAAGAAATTGATCTTTCCTTTTAATGAACTTGAAAATTTAGGAAAATTTTTATCTATCGTGAAGTTTAAATTGAAGTTTGTAAATAATTAGTTATAATTTCATCCACGTTCAGTCTTAACTTTTAATAAAATAATTCATATTGTCGTTGTCAAATCCATACATTTTGTGTTGAAATGGAGTTTATTAACACAAGTTCTTGTAAGAGCACAAATTAAATAAACTACCAGCGGTTTTAAAGCCGACTATCCATCGTTCTTGTATGAAATATTTTTTATTTTTCATTTCGAGGGGGGAGCCCCTTGATGCCCCCCCAGGCTACTTTTCGACGGCCCTGAGACTGCTCACTGACTTTCCGTTGGAAAAATTCTGCCATTGGCTGATTTTGAATCTCGCGCGCAAAATGTTAACCAATGGCGCGCGAGATTCAAAATCGAATTGTACATCAAATTTCAGCCAATGGCAATCGCGTAACTTTAGACACTTTAGTCACTGCTGCCGAGACTTGTGTCACTTTTGTTTGCTTTTGTATACATTTTTAAAATAATTAATTTTTTAATGTCATTGATAAGTTCAGATTTTTGAGAAACTATTAAGGTAACAATGGCTATTCAAATAACAAGATTATTGACGAAATTTCCACATTCAAGTTATGTACCGAAATTTTTGGCCCTTCGAAACATGAGTGTGGTGTCTGCAAAAACATTGCTTTATAAAGAATATGGTGAACCTGTTAAAGTTTTGCAGTGTACCACTGATCAAGTCAATAAACCTGAAGGAAATCAGGTAAGAATAATATATTGTCTTAAATTAATATCAATAAAAATTACATGTTTAATTTTCTGGTTAACACGTCCAATTCTTTACATGGGTTCCAATTTTCGAACTTTGCAATGTTTTAATTTTATTTACTGTATTTTAAAAAATGACTTTTAACTGAATTATTGTATAGGTTTCAGTAAAATGGTTGTTATCACCTGTGAATCCAGCTGATATAAATACAATTCAAGGCAAATATCCGAGTAAACCACCTTTGCCGGCAGTTCCAGGAAACGAAGGAGTTGGAGAAGTGATTGAAATTGGTTCAAGTGTTCAGGATTTAAAAGTTGGGGATCGAGTTGTTCCAAATGGTTCTAATATAGGAACATGGAGAACACAAGGCAATTATAAAGCAGAGGATCTTATGAAGGTATGTATGTCTGATTTCTTTCCGTGTTCGGATTATAACTTCTTTAATATATTTTCGAATATTAAATTGAATGACTCTGCTTCAGATTTCGAAAGATATTGGAACAGTGGAAGCAAGTATGATAAACGTCAATCCCTGTACTGCATACAGAATGTTAAAAGACTTTGTTTCACTTCAGCCTGGAGATACGGTTATTCAGAACGGAGGAAATTCCGCAGTGGGGCAATTGGTCATTCAGCTTTGCAAAGTATGGAATCATAAAACCGTTAGCGTCGTTAGAGATAGACCACAAATTTCAGAACTAAAGGTAAAACTCCTCTTTTAAATATAATAATAATTTAATACAGATAAAGATTCTTATCTGAAATATTTAATTCTATTAATCTTTTCTTAGTCCCAACTTAAAGAACTGGGAGCGACAGAAGTCCTAACTGAAGAGGAACTTCGAACGACAGATTTATTTAAGAGTAAAAAATTGCCACAGCCAAAATTGGCTTTAAACTGCATAGGAGGGCAAAATGCTCTCGAAGTTTTAAGACAACTTGGAAGCGGTGGTGTCATGGTTACTTACGGTGGAATGTCGAGGGAACCAGTCACTGTTCCCACTTCTGCTCTAATTTTTAAGGTATTTTCTATTCCTATAAAAATACTCAGCGTTTCAAATTAAACTCCGAAGAAGAATGAGCTTTTCTTTCACAGTAATTAAATATTTTATAAACTGATTGCTTTTGCAGGACATATCTGTGAAAGGTTTCTGGATGACCGCGTGGAACAAAAAGAACCAGAATACAAAAAATAGAACAGAAATGTTTGAGGACTTGGCCAAATTATTCAAAGAGAAGAAATTGCATGCACCACCTTATAAGCTCGTTCCTTTCTCTGAATACCAGGATGCGATAGTAAATGCTCTAAAAATCGATGGTAAACAGGGACTCAAGTACATCTTAGACATGGAGAAGAATTGAAGTCTTTATCAAAGGAAAATAGAAAAGAAAATGAAAGGCATGTTTGTATGATTGTGCATTTATTAGAATATACAAGTGTACATAAGGAGTAGAATTTTGTATTAAAGGCGATGTTTACACACTTGGTCGCCTTTATTCCACGAAGGCACTCATAGATTGCTTCTCGAATGAACACTGGCGTTTTTTATCGAACGGGATATGAAAGGAAGTTTACAGGTATTTAAAATAAATATCTATTAATAGTGAAACATTTAAAAAATTGAAACATGTAAATATAATAATTATCAATAATAAATACTGAAATAGCAGGTATTAAAAATTAAAAAATAGAAAATGCTTTAACAATATTCACGAAAATCTTTCAATTAAACTTCGTCGAGAAGTTCAAGAAGGTCCATACTCCTTTTTATATCCGTGGAGTCATCTTCCAAGTCAGCATACAAACTCTCGAGTTTGCTTTTGTATTCTTGCTGATTTACATCCGATTTCCCTTTTTCTATTCCCTCATCATCTTGAATATAATTTTTCGTTTGCTCACCATCAATTCCTTTCTTTGTATTCAAATTTTCGTCATTTACGTAAAGCGTTAGACTGAAGGGCCTTTCGTAGGTCGTTTCTTCGGTTCCCAATTGCAAAGCGAGCATTCCAAGTTCAGCTCTGCATCCAGAGTTTGTTGATAATTGTCGACTAGTTCGTTTTAAACAGGGTTTTGGTTGATTTCCATACGAGGGAGAATATCTGCAAGTTAATAGTAAAATTGTAAATTGATATGAAATTTAAAACAATTGCCAGAGGGTTCAAAAGCTTTTTAGTCCTTTTAATGAAAGGAAATAGAAAAATGGACATTTACATATTTTTTCCAAGCAAAGTGATTCGATCACCAAATAGATTGAAAGACCCAATTGTGCATTTCTCACAAACTACATCTGCGAGTTTCAATTGGCCTATTTCTTCTCGTTGTTTTTCATATCGTTCGTTGTAATTTTGTTTTCCAATATTGAATGTAGCATTTTGGTTTTGAAGACCTAGTCTTAAAAGAACATTTACTCGCACATTATAATTTCTCAACAGGTCCAAGCAATCGTTTCTCGCTTGCCAGACTTCCTCGTAGCTCAGGTTGGAATACAACTGAAAATATGTTTATCGCATAAAATTAATTTTTCAATAATACATTAAATTATTTATAGGGAATAAAGCTCACGTCAACAATCATTTGATGAACTAGGCTCACACATTTGTGTGCACTTTCGTCTGTGACCATATCTCGCATCGCATCTGTATGATTTAGAGTGATAAGGATAACTTCTCTTGGTCCCGTAGCTGCAGTCAATTGATATTTGAACATCATTATCATCAAATCGAATAATTTATTCATGCTGTTTGCATCTAGTTTCATTATTGAGCAAAGTACTACCCTTTCCAGAATCGAACGAATGGATGCCATATCCATTAAGGGAGACTTTTCAAATATTAAGGAGAGTGTTTTTGGATTTAAAAGGGCTGCCGTCACATCATCCATTACTATAAATAGAATGATAATTACTTTTTGCTTATATGTATTTTATGAAATCACAAAATATTTGAACACATACAATATTGAGTAATTTCTATTTTGAACGTCTTTTGAGCCAGAATTTTTATCATATATTCGAATTGCAAATAATTTGCTTTGTTTTTTTTATTATTCATAGTTTTAAATATGCTTTGTATTTAGAATCTTCTCATGGTGATAAAATTTGATGAAAATATTAATTTTCATGAAAGTGCATATCAGAAATCAATGTGAGGAGTGCACCTTAAATAATAATTCTAGACTAGCCTTGGATAGTTTTATTGAAATCGATCCTCTGAGCTCTTAATCTTTCACGTAAGACGTATAGCATCTCTCCTCCCATATTGAGGTATAGTAAAGGCGTCGCGTGAAAGAACATCTTACTTAAAAAATTAAATATCAACTCGGAAAGTACTTCTTTGTTACGCCTTCATTTCTTTCAACTAATCTTTAAGAGTTTGGCTTAGAATGGAAATGCGTTTCCTTGGAAACGGCGCGTTTTCCGTTTGAAAGTGGAACAATCACTACTGAGTTTGCGCTAAAGAAAGAAAATAATAGTTTGTGAAAAAATCGATCTTTTTTTTAAGTTTAAATCAAAGGCCAGCTAGTAGTATAAAAACTCGGTCAGGAGAAATAGGTTTTTAAAATATTATTTAAAATCAATCCAATGCCAATTTCTCACACGAACATTTATTAAAGTCTCTGAAGTCAAGTTTTTGAGCATATATTACTCCTTGGAAGACGAGATAACGTTCTTCTCAACTTAAAATACGGATTAAACATTCTTTTAAAAATACAAACATTGCATACATTCAAAAAGTAGCATAAAATATTAATATCTAAAACATAGATTTCGTATTCAGGGAAATTTGCAGGAACATCAATAACATACTAATATTTAATAATATATAGACATAATCTAGTCATAACGAAGACTTCCAGTCTTAAAATATTTGCAGTCTAACTGCAAGATAAACTTTTATGTTTAACTAAAAATGAAAGAAATGAAACACGAATACAGGTATACAATGAAAATAGCCTCCCTATTTCAAAGGGCAATTCAGTTCGTTGCTTAAAATTGAAATACTGTTTTTATAAAAATATTAGAGAGCAGTATAACTGTTGATTAGTTAAAATATAAGGATGTTAATAATTTAATTAAACTATATGGAACTATGTGTGAATTTATATAAATTAATAAAAAAGTAGTCAAGTCTTAAATTTCGAAATAGTTTACAAAAATATTTTGATATAAAGCTTTTTTGAATTATATAATATAATCACTCTCCGTAATATGTATCGTTGTCACACGAAATATAAACTATGATAAACATACATGTTTTGTTGTAGACCCCGAAAGCTATTTTGAACAAGTGACTAGGATATTTAATACCCAAAGCTTCAAAAAGTGCTCAAGATTACTGATACATTACTGATATTTTTCTTCTTATTTTAAATACGAATTTAAAATTATACCCGTTTCAGATCAGGTATTTCGAACCTGTTACCGTTTAAAGCAAACACGCGCTTTAAAGTTTCGACTACGTTATTAACTTCCACGCAGGGAAGAGACACATATTTTAGTAATACTTCGATCATCTTCGTCAAGTCATTTATCATATAAGGTTTGTCAGATACTTTTCCTTCCTTTGCAAAGTCCACATATTCGTTGAACTTGTGAAGGGATTGTTCCACTTTGATTCTATCTGCCCGCGACTTTACCAAAGTCTGAAAAATAAAAGCAAGCTTAAAAATTTACTTCAAATTGTATTTAATATTTATAGTAAATAAATGGCAAGAATTTTAACTTACGTGCATAGGAGGCAATTCGAGATACATTGGCCAGTTTTTCTGGCAAGGAGTGCACTCGCATTTGAAATAAAATTGCCTTAATAACTGCCTTTGTCTCTCTGCTTTCGGCATTACAGCGTAATGAGTGCCATAGTTATCAAAAATCTATAATCAAGAGTATGTTTTTTAAAACTGATTTATAAAAAAGTGAAGGTAAGTATCCAAATTGAATTACCTGGGTATCTTTTTCTATTGGATAAAGAGCATAAAGGACGATATGTTCTGCTAATGAGTTTCGTGAAACGTTAGGATCACAACTGTGATTTATCAAACTGAAAAAAGGCAGAGCTGCGGATCCACGATCTTCAGAATCTAAATTGCGTTCCTCCCCAAACTAAAATATAAATTTTAAAATCTAAATTCTTCGTTTAAATTAAAAAAAAGAGAATCTTTTGAAATTATTTCTATGATAAGGAAGAAAATATAATGAAAATGAATAGAAAATATGCTCACAGTGTGCATATTGCTCGGAATAATTTGCTGGTGACGTAAAATTAATCCTCCAACAAACATGACATCTTCATTTAAAGCCATCGACGCTAAATCGTTGTTATCGAAAGCTTGATCAAAGAATGATGTACGTGTTGCAATAAAATACAAAATAAATGCCGAGTTCATGGCTCTTACAAAAAGATCTGATAACGATCTTTTTTCTGTATTTGTAACAAGACTGTAAATGCCTCGATATTTGTTACTGTAGAGTTTTCCATCTTGTGAGAATCCTCTCGTTCTTGGATCTAAAAAAAATTAATTTTTATATAAATTCATATAAGAAATTACAAAATTACACAATTTCAAAAGAAAAATATATTACGGGAACTCAAAACTTACCTTTGCAATTATCAACTTCAATCAGTTCAGCCCTCAACTTCTCCAAAGTTTTAAACTCTCGAACAGCCAAAATTGCGATCCTCATGCTAAAGAGGCCCAACTTGTTCATCTCCAAATTCAATAAAAGACCAGTCACCGGACATTCAATATCGTGATACTTCTTCCATGCCACATCTTTGCAATTTTCTGAACAATAAACAACAAAAACGCAATGCTCACAAGGAATACTGGCCCAGGCAATTCTTAAACAAAGAGCACAATGCGTGTACATATTCTCAGTTGCAAGAATCAAAGAATAAGGCTTCTCTACAGCCAGAATCTCTCCAGGGTGAACTTTGCGAGTAGTAACCACATGTCTTCCAAATTTATCATTGTATTTCACAGCCAAAGCATCAGTAGCACACAGAATTTCATTCTGTGGTTTAATCGAAGGAATAACTGGATCGGTATCATTTTTCATCTTCACACTTGAAATCTCAATAATGCCTTTCAACTTTGCTTTCAACTTGTCAGTATTCGAATTATCCAGGGACGTTTTCTCCAGTAATTCTAAAGTTTCTTCATAAGCTTCTGAAGTTTTTGAACTTCCCAAAAGAGCCAAACATTCAGTTTTTCGTAAAAATAATTTCGCCTTCAAGTGGTCTGGGTAATTTAAATCCAGTGCTCTTTCAATGTCTTCCACAGCTTCTGAATATTTTTGCAAATGAAAGAGGACGGCAGATCTGTTGGCGAAAGCCAGAGCAAGTTCCTCTGAATTGTTTGGTGCAAATGCTACACTTTTGGAATAAAGCTCCCATGCTTTGACATATTCTGATGCGTTATTATGATTACCTACAAAGATTCGATTCCCTTGGTTTCTGAGCTTTGTGGACTCGGCAGAATCTTTTTTCTCACATTTCGATGTCGGGATAAGGCGAAATTTCTCCAGGACGGAAAATGTAAATACCATACGAATTTCATCGGTTTCAGCAGACATAAAAGTTTTTGATAAGCTTTCCTGCTGTTGAGTCGCCACTATTTTTTTGTTTAAATTGAAAACTATTTCTTCCATCTTTTAAAATGATTTTAATCACTTTTGGCTTTTGGGAGACCTTGCTCAAGATTTTAATATTATGGTCGGAATTCACTTCAAGAAGATAAGGTTAGGAAAATGCTTCATTTCTAATGTTTCTATTTCATGCTTTTCCGTTTGGCAGCGAATAACAATAGGAAAATGCAGTTTTTAGAAGAATAATATTATTCGTTGTTGTCGTAAGAACACAAATTAAATAAAAAACTACCAGCGGTTTTAAAGCCGACTATCCATCGTTCTTGTATGAAATATTTTTTATTTTTCATTTCGAGGGGGGAGCCCCTTGATGCCCCCCCAGGCTACTTTTCGACGGCCCTGAGACTGCTCACTGACTTTCCGTTGGAAAAATTCTGCCATTGGCTGATTTTGAATCTCGCGCGCAAAATGTTAACCAATGGCGCGCGAGATTCAAAATCGAATTGCACATCAAATTTCAGCCAATGGCAGAATTTTTCCAACGGAAAGTCAGTGAGCAGTCTCAGGGCCGTCGAAAAGTAGCCTTGGGGGTCATCAAGGGCTCCCCCCTCGAAATTAAAAATAAAAAATATTTCATACAAGAATGATGGATAGTCGGCTTTAAAACCGCTGGTAGTTTATTTAATTTGTGCTCTTACAAGAACTTCTGTTAATAAACTCCATTTCAACACAAAATGTCTAGATTTGACGACGACAATCCCTTCGGGGATAATAATAAAAAGGAGATAATATTTACTTACAAACTTTCTTTCGCATTTAATTGATTAAAAAAAACTCTTCGCAACACTTATCTGTAAATGATATAGCGTTTGAAATCTGAAATATTCATTTGAGAGTTGGGCAATGGGCATTTTATCTATTTTTACATGTATTATATTATAAAAATTAAATTCATTATCATAGTTTTAAATTTCAACTAGAAAAAACTCTGTTTATTTTATTTTAATATTTAACAATACATATTTGCAATTCCCGTGCCATATTCACATTTTCTGCGGCCAAATTCTTCGGAAAATTGGTCGTGTAAATAGCCTAGGGACAATTTTGAATTGTACCTATATTTAAATAAATGTTAACAAATATAAATTTATTAAACGCACTATAAATTGATAGTTTAAAATAAAAAAACAAATTTAAAAATTTGAAACAGTATAAAAGAATGGAGTTATATACATATCATAAAAGAAAAAAAATTGCCATATGGACAAATTCATCCGGTTTTTTTTTTATTTGTTTGGAAGAGCATTAAATATTTCAAAAAGATAATTAATACTTTGTGTGTAATTAAAAAATGAATTAGCGCACAATGAGTAAAATTAAAAGACCGATACTAGAATTTTCGAAAAGCTTGCAAGAATATTAAATTTCTAGCAGGAAGAATTAATTAAATACTCTTGACATCAGAAGAAAAAATATGACATTTTTTGAATTCGGGAAATACTGTTTTATATTTTACTTACTAATGAAAAATATTAGAAAAATGAGAATGAAATTTATATACGAATATAAAAATTGAATAAAGCTTAAGAAACGTGAAATAAATACATTCAGATTGAGGAATTAAAGGAAGTACATCACGAATTGATTCGTCTATTTTTTTTTTATTTCTTGGCATGGCAGTCCATTTATTATTATTTCTTATCGATGAGTTGTTTAATCGACTTCCTCAATGGTGGGTCCGGAAGCACCACCGGATCCTGGGGTAGCACCAGCTCCAGGAGCAGCGCCAGGCGCTCCTGGGAAGCCTCCGGGCATTCCACCGGGCATACCGCCTCCTTGGTACAGTTTGGTGACAATTGGGTTGCAGATAGCTTCGAGTTCCTTCTGCTTGTGCTCGAATTCTTCCTTGTCTGCGAGTTGGTTAGCATCGAGCCACTTGATGATGTCGTTGCATTTATCGAGGATGACTTGCTTGTCACTTGCACTAATCTTGTCCTTCAACTTTTCATCGTCGACGGTGCTCTTCATGTTGAAGCAATAAGATTCAAGGCCGTTCTTGGCAGCAATGACTTCCTTTTGCTTCTCGTCTTCACTTCTGTATTTTTCTGCTTCGTTCACCATCCTCTCAATGTCCTCCTTGCTCAGGCGACCTTTGTCGTTGGTGATGGTGATTTTGTTCTCCTTGCCAGTGGACTTGTCTACGGCGGAGACGTTCAGAATGCCGTTGGCGTCAATGTCGAAGGTGACTTCAATTTGTGGAACACCACGGGGTGCTGGCGGAATGCCGCTAAGTTCGAACTTTCCTAAGAGGTTGTTGTCCTTTGTCATTGCACGCTCTCCTTCATATACCTGAAGATAAAAACAAAAATATTTAGTTAAATTTGTTTAAACCACTTTTATGTTTGGAATGTTTGATTTTAAAGTATTCAATAATATAAAGCAAGGAATATTTCAAATTCAAAATAAGAAAGCGAAAATCGTTGAATACTTACTTGAATCAACACGCCGGGTTGGTTATCGGCATAGGTGGTGAAGGTCTGAGTCTGCTTGGTAGGAATAGTAGTATTCCTCTTGATGAGGGCAGTCATGACTCCGCCAGCAGTTTCAATACCGAGAGAAAGAGGGGTTACATCAAGGAGCAAAAGGTCCTGGACCTCTTCGGACTTGTCTCCGTGAAGGATAGCCGCCTGGACGGCAGCTCCGTAAGCCACAGCCTCATCGGGGTTGATGGATTTGTTGAGTTCCTTTCCATTAAAGAAGTCCTGGAGGAGCTTCTGGATCTTGGGGATACGGGTGGAGCCACCAACGAGGACGATGTCATGGATCTGGGACTTATCCATCTTGGCATCCCGGAGGGATTTCTCAACTGGTTCGAGTGTACCTCTGAAGAGGTCAGCGCAGAGCTCTTCGAAACGAGCCCTGGTGATCGAAGTGTAGAAGTCGATTCCCTCATAGAGAGAGTCGATTTCGATACTGGCCTGGGTGGAGGAAGAGAGAGTTCTCTTCGCACGTTCGCAGGCGGTTCTCAACCTACGGAGAGCACGTTTGTTGCTTGCGAGTTCTTTCTTGTACTTCCGCTTGAACTCTTGTACGAAGTGGTTGACCATTCGGTTGTCAAAGTCCTCTCCTCCAAGATGGGTGTCTCCGGCTGTCGACTTGACTTCAAAGATACCATCCTCGATGGTTAAGATGGAAACGTCAAAGGTGCCGCCACCCAAATCGAAGATGAGAACATTGCGTTCACCGGTTGCCTTTTTGTCGAGACCGTATGCGATGGCTGCAGCGGTGGGTTCGTTGATGATACGCAAAACGTTCAGGGCGGAGATGGTTCCAGCATCCTTTGTTGCCTGACGCTGCGAGTCGTTGAAATAGGCGGGTACAGTGATCACAGCGTTATTGACGGTCTTGCCAAGGTAAGCTTCGGCAGTTTCCTTCATCTTAACCAGGACCATCGAACTCACTTCTTCAGGGAAAAATGTCTTAGTCTCTCCCTTATATTGAACTTGAATCTTAGGCTTGCCACCATCACTTATGACTTCGAAAGGCCAGTGCTTCATATCAGCCTGGACGGTGGCGTCCTCGAAACGACGACCAATCAATCTCTTAGCATCTATTGGAAAAGAAATCGTCTAGTTAGAAAGAGATTGTCTAGTTAAGATGGTAAAAGGTTATGATCCTTGCATTTTTTTTTTGATTAAATTCATTAAATTCTACCCATAATGAATTAAGGGCATATCATTCGTCGACCACGTGATCAACTTTATCGATTCAATGTTTCCTCTAGGTTTTCTCCACAAAAACTCCAGGACTAATAAAATTGGTGAAATTTTTCACGTGGTCACATACTCTTTTAAAAATATTGAAGAAATACATATTTTAAAAAATAACTACTAATAGTATAAAAGAATAAACAATTCTTCTAAAAAAAAACGTGTTGTACAAATGACGAAAAATTCTTAGAAAAATACAATCTTATTTTCGAGAATTAAAAAAAAAATGATGAAGAGAAAACGTTGGGAATAAATTCTTCATAAAGAGATAATTTATCAGTGAATTAGTTACAGATGACGTTATAAATTATAAAATGTTGAAAGGATGAGTCACGCCATCAAATTTACCAAAGGAAGCCACCCACCATTTTTCCTCCGCAATTGGACTACACAAAGTTCAATGGCGGAGACCACGAGGCCAAATAGAAAAAATGAGAAAACGGACGCTTATCGCTTATTCTTAGAGGAAGGAAAAATATAGAAGATAAGAAATGTAGGAAAAAATAATTAATGCTTACCGAAGATGGTGTTGTTAGGGTTCATCGCCACCTGGTTTTTCGCAGCATCTCCGATGAGACGCTCTGTGTCCGTAAAGGCAACATAACTAGGTGTGGTGCGATTTCCCTGATCGTTGGCGATGATTTCGACCTTTCCGTGTTGGAAAACTCCGACACAGGAATAGGTCGTGCCCAAATCAATACCTACTGCAGGTGCTTTGGCCATTTTGTCTTTCTGGAAAAGAAAACGGAGTCGCGTTAGAATCTTTAAAATTGCACTTTTTCGGCGAAATATTGAAGAAAACTTGGAAATGAAGGTTCGTTTTTTTTGACAAAACAATTGAAATTCAAGTGAAATAAAAAAAAATAAGATGGGAGACTCACCTTTGTGGTTTACTATTGTTTTTTAGGAGATGTATAACGAAGAAGTTTATCCTACAACGATTCGCAACGTGAGTGATGAACGCGCACAGCTCACACCTATATATAATTTTTGGAGTCACGCCAAGTTCGGTTCTGGAACTTTCTTCCCGCCGACGAGTGACTCTGGACGAATCAGAGGGCACGTTCCCAAGGAAATGAAAGAACAGCTGGAGTCAATAAAGCAGCAACTGATTTCGTCCATAATTCTTTTCGCACATAATTTTAAGTTGTAACTCGAAAATTATTGTGTCATTGATGATAAATGACTTTTGAGTTTAGGCTTTCTGAACTTGTTTTTCTAATAACGATTTTAGTACTATTTTATCATAGTACAGTAAAGCGCTGGAGGAAGAGAAGGATGCGTGCGCATATCACAGGTTCAGGTAGACAAAATTTGCGGGGGTATTGGGGTAATAGAGGAAATCATGGGAGGAAATGGAGAAAAGAGACTATTCTTGGAATAATCTAGAATTTTGGAATTTAGATCAGTTGATTGTACTTCATATATTTAATTAATCAAATTTATAAAAGAAAACGAGGGAAACGAGGTCACCATTTATGCTGCTATCAATTTACACACATGAATAATATATTTCTTAAATCAATTTCGTAAATGTACATAATGACGCTTTTAGACTTTTTATAGGATGAATTACTGTAAAAACCCAGAAAAAAGTTTCCTTCAGGAAATATAAAAACGATAAAAACTTAAACATTTTTGACGTATTTTTCAATCCTGCTTTTAGTATTTTGAACGTATAAAATTTGGAATATATGTTGACTTGCAACGTACGTTTGGTACAAGTGTGTGGGAAAAAAAGTGGGAGATATACTTATATCTGTATAGTGACGTGTGTGGAATCAGATGAATCATTTTTACGTGATTTGACCGCGATGTGACGTCCAGTGAACTTCCAAATAAATATAAATTCATTTTTATAATAAGAAATAATACCCTATGTGTTTTTAAGTTTTGAAATATATTAACATTTTTAATATATGGTTAAAAATATTTTTCAAATAATGGAAACATTAAAAGACGTATCATTTTGAAAAAATTATCAGAAATTGATTAATTTTCTTAGAAATAAATATTTTTGAGTCTGAATTCAAACCTTGGCATATTTAAAATTCTTTCTACGGCGTGATTCTATTTGTATAGTATTGAGATTATCGTTATTATGAAAAAGTTAAAAAGCCTTTTTGGAAAATGAAATAAAACTATTTGTCTTTTCAGAACTGAGTGAATTCATTGAGGACAGTCATTTATTATCGAAAAGAGATACAGTTCTTGCAGTTAAAAATACTACGTGTCCTTAGAGATTGCACTTCAAGTCGAGGTTCATTACTCAGAAAAATTTCAATGTACTTCGGTTTCTATATATGCATTCAAAAGAAATCCGAATCATTGAGGCGAAAATTACAAGGATTTCTTGAAGGACTGAACATCTTTTTTAATAATTTCCAAATTTTTAAAATATAATTATTTTTTATACTCAAAAACTTATAAGTATCTAGCTTTATTATTGCTATTCAAATATTAAGGTATTAAAAAGGTATAAGAAAATTCTAGTCGTAATAAATAAAAATTGATATTTAAATGTAGATTGTTTATTATAAAAAAATTTATTTTTATATGTTTAAAATAATAGAATTGATATTTTGCTTTTTGCTTATACTTGTCCACTAAAGTTGTTTACGAATCATTACACTGCAGTTGTAATGACTTCGACCTTGATAATGTCTGCAGTAAAACTTTAAAAATCCATACGTTTCTATATAGAGTTTAAATGCGGAAGAAATTAAATGTAAATTTATACCTACGTCACAAACTGCACTATTTACAATTTTTTAAATTAATTATAAAAGTTCAGTAGTAGTAAAAAATGAAGTACTTTTCAATAATTAAATATGATCAATCTTAATTTACCACTGTGAATGTCGATATATTACCTCCAAAAATCTGGCTACTAAAGATTTAATAGTTTCATATTGTCTTTTTCTTAGAAGAAACTTATTATTTATAAAATACAAAATCTCATTAATTTATTAAAATTATAACGAACTAAAACATTAATAAATAGGTGAGAAATTAAATTCATCACAGAGCCGGTATCAGCCGGTATTGACAATTTGACGATTGACGTCGTCTTCCAGGGTTTCCAGTCAAAAACAGTCCGTGTTCCAAATGTTCCAATAATTCCAAACATTTCAAATTCCAATTCGTTCCAGTTTTCCCAATTCGTGCCCCTTCTCAACTACGCATGCACAGTGGCCCAAACTCGAGCCCCGTACTCTACTGCGCATGCGCCGCACTCGGTACATGATTGGTTGCTATTCGCGCGCAATTTGAAATGTTAAAAAATATTATGCATTTCAAATTTCGCGCGAATAGCAACCAATCAGATACCGAGTTCAACGCATGCGCACTAGAGTACGGGGCTCCAGTTGGGGCCATTGCGCATGCGTCGTACACGGCATCTGATTGGTTGATATTCGCGCGTAGTTTAAAATTGTTTAGCATTTTAAACTGCGCGCGAATAGCAACCAATCAGATGCCGAAGTGCGTTGCATGAGCAGTTGAGTAGGAACACGAATTGGGAACACTGGAACGAATTGGAATTTGGAACGTTTGGAATTATTGGAACATTTGGAACACGGACTGTTTCTGATTTGGAAACTGACCAAAAACGTCAATCAGGGCCGGTCTTAGCTTCTGTGGCGCCCCTGTGCGAAATTTTGATATAAAAATAGAAGCAACACGAACTTGTCTTATTATTAATTATTAAGTAATTAAAATGAGTTCATTATCAACGACTCTCTTTTTTTTTGCTTTCATGAGTACATATATATAATATATGTTATATATATATGATATATTTGTGATATACATACAAAAATGGCCTGGCCATTTTTGTACATGTGTTCATACTAGCGCCATTCATACTATTCTCCATGAACGTGTCAATCAGTGTCAATGCTGTGTTGGCTTTAAATTTTAAAAGCCTGATAAAAACTTCTAAGCTCAATCACAAATGGAGATGTTTATCAAAAGAAACAGAGACACAAGCACAAGTGTTTGCGGTGTGTTTTAAAAAGCGATTAAATGTTAATTAATCCACATAACCTCTCTGCTCATATATATAGATTCGTGGCAAGACTGTGAGTTATGGGATCTTTATCACGCGAAATAAATTGAATCTCGTAAATATTCACTAAGAAAACATTCACAAGAATGCGTGCATTACGCTGGAGTTGTTGTCTTAATTTATTGTTGTTATTTCTAATTGGTATCCTCGTATCAAGCGTTGAGTGTCTCGAAGTCATTTATGCAATTAATGCTGGAGGAGAAGCCCATACTGACAGTTTTGGCATTCGTTATGTCAAAGATCCACTTTCTGGTAAAGTTGGCACCGCTTCCGATTATGGGAAACAACTTATTATCGGAAGGGTAAATGCTGCGGATCAAATTCTTTATCAAACCGAGCGATATCATCACAGCACTTTCGGTTATGATGTGTCGATTACCGAAGATGGAGAATATGTTATGATACTTAAATTCAGCGAAGTTTATTTTAATTCGCCGAATATGAAGGTTGGTTTAAAAATGTATTTATTGTGCTAATTAAAAACATAATTCTGTTTTCAATGTACTGTTCGGAATTACAAGACGATTATTTTACTGGTTGACCACTGAACTGTGAAATGGCAGTAAATTGTTTGTTTCTTTTTTTTTCTACCGGAAATACGGTTAATTGTTGGACATGAAATGAAAAAGGCAAAGCTATTTTTAACGAGTTAGATTTCAAACTCTTTAAAACTGCTACAAGTTCAATTTTTCTATTCTATTCGAATTTAATTTAGATGTGTTCAATTTGGAAAGCTTTGTGTTTGAAAAGCTGTTAGGTTTTGTAGCATTGACTATTTAGTTTATATGTAATTCTTGAATTCATCAACAGGTCTTCGACGTTGTTTTGAATGGGGATCACACAGTTGTAACAGATTTGGATATATTTGAAAGAGTTGGTCGTGGAATAGCTCACGATGAATATGTCTCATTCACTGTACAGAAAGGAAAATTATATTACAACGATGAAGAGTCTGATATATTAGGTGGAAAAATACGAGTCGAATTTATAAAGGTAAAATTATTAAATAATTTTAAAACTTGTTCCATTTCTCTTGTTGATAATCAATTAGAAGCTGATTATATATAAGTTAATGATGTTTTCATGAGTGTAAAATGTTTAAGTTAAAACTACAATTTTCTAAGTTTTATTATTTTTCAGGGATTCCGAGATAATCCAAAGATAAATGCCATTGCTGTGATTAAAGGAAACCTTGGTGGTAAGAAAAGTATTATATATCTTTTTAAAATGATAATAGACTTAAAATTGTTTAATGCTGAACGCTTAATTCTCAAAATCATTAAATGGTTGCTTGGAGTGAATTCAGAAATTGAAAATTTAAATCTCTAAACAATTTTTTTACTATTTCAGACGTTCCTCAACTAGGACCAATTCCTCAGGAACCGGAAGAATATCAAGGAATGCAGGATGATGAGGAAGAATCCGTAATACGTAATAGACACACAAGTGGTCCTCGAACTCCTGATCCTTATTCCATAGACGATTCCTCAGTAATGTTGCCTGTTTTTATTGCAATAGGAGCATTTATCCCTCTCCTATTTTGCCTCTGTAAATTATAGGCAAGGTACTGTGTACTTAAAAATCTTAACATTCGATGATCATTTGATTTAAGCAAACGACTGAACGGCACCTGCGTTACAGCGATTTCGACTTTTTTTTCACTTTTTAAATAATTTTTCACCTCTTTTATATTAATAAAATATAAAGTATAAGAAAGCACTCTAAAGATTTGTTTAAAATCTTAAATATTATTATTAATTAATTAAAATAATGTAAAATACAATTTTATAATTCCAGTTTAATGATACATATATGAGGATATGTTGTTTCATGTTTTAGGTAAGGTTTGCATTTAATTTTAAGATTTATAAGTCGAATTCGCTGTGAGAGACAAGACTACCAGTAAAGTAAATTATTCTAATAGATTCAACTATTATTTATTATATTATTTATACACAGAAGCTAGTTTTGAAAAGAGAAGTGAGAATATGTGTTCGTGTTTACTGTCTAACAATAGAATTTAAAATTAGTTTGAATAATTTTATTGTTCGATGTTGTTTTTTTTCATTTGGACCATAAGTTTGTTAAATCAATTTGCGCACACCAAGTTTGCACGGGTTTGGGATTTTAGAAATTTAAGACTTGAAAGCCATTTCGAACGTAGGCCTTTTATCCAAAAAACATACATGAGATTGCATTACGTATTTTGTCAAATGCCAAATCTGATTTATCGAAAGTCATGAATAAAAACTGTTTTATTATTGTAAGATCAGTCTCATTCTTTCGATCCGATGTTTTTAAATTTTCATAGACCTTAGGTCCGAGGTACATCGAATTATCAGATTCGCAATCTTGCGTGTTTCTCGAAATGTAGACTTTGAAGAAATAGGCGAATCAATTTCGCGCAACAAAAGAAATGGATATCGAGTTAATTATAACATTACCTTTTGATAATTCCAATGTCCAAATTTGTTATCTTATCGAGAAATTTAAACTGTAAACTCTTCATTATTTTTTTTTGATTCTTATTTATTTAAAATTAAATTAATTAAATACTTAGGAATTTTAAAAATAATAAGTGAAGAATTGACTAGGAATTTAACAAGCATTTCCTTATAATTCGGATTATTATTACGTCATTCAATATGGTGAATTTTTAAATCCAAAACGTCTGCAAAGGATTAAAATACCGTTCTTGTATTATCCTGTTATTATTAGATATTAATTTTCTTTCAAAATCAAGTCAACATTTGAAATATTTTTTATCAACTTTAAATTGAAGCTAAATCCAAGTCTCACATTTCAATTCTCTAGAATTGTTTACTTCCAATCATAGTTATTAAATAAAAAAAAATAATAATTTCAATTGAATTTTAAAATAAATACTGTCTTAATCTTCAAGTTGAGTGATATATTGTACAATTTATGGAAGAAACCAGTTTTATTTTGCAATATCTGAGTTTCAATATGAAAATGTCAACAATGTCAATATGCTTCACTTATTTATAGTACTTTATCATTTCGCGAAAAAGGAAATGTAAAATAAACCCAAGTGCAAATGATTCAGAACCTTTTATCGCAACACCTTGGTTATTATCTCTTGATAAGAACTTAAATTTCGTTTCTAAAAGTATCTTCCCACAAACTACATATCGCTAGAATCATAAATTTGTGAGAATAGTGTAAAATTATTCTTTATATATTTTTTCGAAGATTTGATTTTTTTCTATTTTATCATGATCTGACTTGAATTCAAATAATTATTTTCATTGGCTAATTCAACTAGTTATTACTTTAACTAGTTAATTAATGGAGAATTAGTGAATTAAAGCAACGAGATGTGATTGATGACTTAGAGTTGTTAGATTAG
The DNA here is from genome assembly GCA_904066005.1 of Synergus itoensis. Classification (NCBI taxonomy): domain Eukaryota; kingdom Metazoa; phylum Arthropoda; class Insecta; order Hymenoptera; family Cynipidae; genus Synergus; species Synergus itoensis. The sequence goes on from CAJFCP010000098.1 coordinate 1,688,741, forward strand.
AGTTGCAGTGAAGCAGAGCTAACTTTATTCTAGTTAGCTGCTCTGCATCTGATAATTTTATAATCTATCAATTCTAGGAATATGAAATTGAAAGAATCATTAATTTCTTTTAATTTTGAAACTGGGTCAAAATTTAAGAACCTGTAATCTCTTAAATTTGATTGTTTCTTATGAAAAAAATGATAAGAAGTTGCACGTACAATCAATATAAAGAGATAAAAAGTTAAAAATCGAAAATCGTGTAGAGATCTCAAGATTGAAATTGAACAAATGTTGTTACAAAAATTTCTTAAAAGACATATTCATTTAGATTTTTAAATATGTAAATCGAATAAATTAAAAATCTATTTCTATTAAGATTCATAAGTCTTTCTTAATAATTTTACAAAAATGTCAGCATTGCGAAAATCAATAAATTTATATTATTGCGTTTATATTCGCATTGCAGGTATAACTTTGGGCCACCCTAGGTCAAGTAGAATAATCAAGAGAAAGATAATATAAAAATGTTCTCGAGACATCAATGTAGAATTTAAAACTGTGTGCGCGGCCTTGAATTGAAAGTTAATTGTCAATGATGACTATACATCAAAGACCTAGACGATCCAGTCACGTGATCGTTATTTTATACGGGATGAATGAGCTTATTCCCATTAAGAATATGCAGCCCCTTGTATACGGGGATTTGATTGAATTAGGGACCACTGTTCTTTTGTAGTGTAAGTATAGGTACATAGGATGTGAATATGCCTCCATATCCGCAGCACATACATAAAAAATTTCGCAATACTATTAAGTCAAGATATATTCTTAAAATCAGATTGTATGACTTAAAGATAAGATTATCAGAATAAGTGAAACAAATTGATTTGGGGAATCTAATTAGATTAGATTTTTCGATTACTTTTCATTCTGATATGGCTTACAACTTTGACTCAAGTTCAATGTGTGAAGAATTTTAAAGCAATTTCAAATCATTTTGAAATAAACAATCAAATTGATTTTTAAAGAATATTATTTTGTAATCTATTGATTCTCTAAGTTTAAAATTATTCATTATAAATTAAATTTTCAAATCCTCAATTCCAAATGTTCCCACGCTTTCAAAGCCCACATGAGATACTAATTCTGTAATTTATTGACAGATTCTTGAGTATGAGTCTATTTCACATAATTCACTTTGAATTAATTTCATTTGTCAAAATTCCATCTAACAGGTACCGTTTTTAGAAGCTTGACATTTTAAAATTGTTCAAGTTCCAATACAATTAAAGCTACAGTTTCAAATTTCAAGACTGTTTGGTTTCTCAGCCACCCTAATCTTCAAGTTCATAAACTCTCAATTCAAAAATAAATAAAGAAATAAATAAATAATCATCCTCTTATTCGATCATTTGCTAAGAGTCCAACAAGTGGATTCTCATCCCAAGTGAATTCCTCTCATCCCAAGTGGAATTCTTCGAAGTCTACTTAGGAAGGCATTGCCTGGTCCAAATGGATAAATTTTTTAGCACCATTGTCTTGGTTTTGAAAGGCCTTCCTCTTGAGATTTGCAGTCCTGCACTACTCACACCACTAAAATCGTCGACGATTCTTAACGTTAGCAATGAATGCGTCAGATAAAGCGAAAGAGATTGGACGTACGAGTGAGGGTTGCGTGGGGGCCAGGGTTCATATCCCCCTATAGGCCGACAGATTTTAATCTGAGGATCAACCTCCTCGGCAGACTTGAAGAGATATAGCGTCATTGCATAATCAAGCGAGGTTGAAGCTTATAAAAGCCGGTGTTCATTCGCCAGAACGTTTAGAACTTCTTGCATCCCGTAAAGGCCTAGAAGTGAAGAGTTCGGTTATTAAAACTTTGAATTTTGATATTAGATTGCAAAAATGGTGCAGATTGTTGGAAAATACGAACATGAGAAGAATGAAGGCTTCGAAGAATACCTGAAGACAGTGTCTGGTGGCGAGCAAGCCGATAAAGCTGCAACTTTTGCCCAGAGCAAGCCGATTCTTGAAATCAAAGAAAGTGGAGATGAATTTTCCATCTCTGTCTCCAATGAGGGAAAAAGTTCAACTTCTACTTTTAAACTTGGTGTGCCTTATGATGAAATGATGCCCCATGGAATTTCAATGAAGGTGATTAAAGTGATATTTGTTCTTCTGAAATCATTTCAAATTTTTAGAATAGAATTTACAGTAATATTTATAAAATAAATTAAATTAAAATCTTTCGATTTTCATGCGTTGAAATTTCATCAATTTTTAGATCCAGATACAAGGATTTCATCAATTTTATAATAGACTACAAATTACACTATTTTATTCAATTTAATAAGGAATAATGTGCATCTTTTTGGATAAAATTGATGAAATCCTTTTAATTTTCGAACAATTAAAATGGAAAAATAATACATAGTACATAGACTGTCTTCAAAGTGCTCAAAAAGTAATAACAAATATAGAAAATAATATTAATGAATTGCAGAATGTCTCAATAAATATAAAATATAAGTGAACAAATACATTTCTCATTTTGCAGAGTATAACAACACGAAATGGGAACAAATTCACCACTGAAACGGAACTTCCGGATGGAAACAAATCCATCAGAGTTTATGAATTCACGGACAAGGGCATCACAGTTGTGAGTATAATAATGAAAAATATATTACAAAATAAAAAATTTTTTTTTTCATTAAATTATTTAAAACAGTAATTTGTACTAATTTTAGTGCCTCTTTCTTTTTTCAGCACTTATCTGATAGCAAAACTGGAGCCAAGGCCACGCGTTACTACAAAAGAGTCTAAATTCTTTGATTCCTAGGCAACATTCAATTTTATAACTTCTATGGAATAAACTTTTTATAATTGCAATAGAGTTTTATTTTTCTTCACAGAAAAAAATGGCCTAAGTGTCTTCCTGAGCTATCTTTTTTTAACATCAGACTGCTTACAATAATCAATTTTTTCTCAAGAATTACGTATTACACAAAGTAATAATGACCATGACTATTCAAAAAAGAAGATATTTTTAGAAATTCGCAAATTGAGTCCACATCACAATTATATGCATCACAGAATTATATAAAAAATATCTTACAGTTATAACCGGCTAAAGTTTAAAGTCAGAGATAAGCTTATTGGCTTTCTGAATCGAAAATGAATAATTTTGAATTGGTCTTATAATCTAAATCTCCTTCAATTTACCAGTTTCAATTCATTGAATACAAAATTGAATCGATTTCCGCCTTTCTAAAATTCTATTCTACAAAGAGAAAACGCGTATTTCAAAAAGGTTCTTTTCATTTATTCTTTATGAAACCGTTCTTAAAGTAAAATATGAAAACTGCGATCGTCAAACGAGTCGAAGTAACACCATCATCTTTTTTTATAAACTTTATTCTTTATACTGACGAATTTATTTAATAATAAGGTATCACATTAAATCATAAAGGTGCTGTACATATAGACGGTAGTACAATTAAGTCGGTGACGATTTCGTTGGTTTATACTCAACTTTCGGATAGGAACAAACAAAATAAATAGGTTTACAATGTACGATGAATAATTAGGAATTATATAATGCACATATAAAATTAAAAAATATAAAAAATGTTTACCTTTTCTCGATGACAAGAGACCGTTTGAAAAATTGATATAGGAATTAAATCGAAAATCGAAATGAATCTATAAGAATTTTCGGCGGGTTCTTATAATCGAGAAATGATTTCCTACAAGAGCAATACAATTCCATGCGCGCTCCTCAATAAAATCGTAATATTGTAATCCTTTCTCAGCAGAAACAAGTGAGCTCTCAAATTGTTGATCTGCCATGATTAAAAAATAGTAACGATCGCGCCCTGATATTAAATCAAGCAAGCAAGGCCGTGTCGAGCACCTTGCGACTTTGCGCCTTTCGATTTACGAATAATCTTCACCATCAACTGCTTATTTACATAACAGAAGTCAAGCCTTCTCTCTCTTTATTTTTTCATTAAGTTTCAATGCGACTTCACAGCACACCGAAGCAGTTAAGCGATAATACGGTACGTCGAAATAGGTAAATATATAACTTTTAATATCTATATATTATTCGTTTATCATACGTAAGTATATTAAAAACTTTATCGTTCGTTTTACCTAATTACTACTGCGGATCAGGCGATCCCTTCAAGCTCATTCCCGAAATCTCTTACTGTAAAAAATCTTCATCATAGTTAGAAAAATATCCAAGTTAAAATAGGAATTCTTTGATCGCAGCCCTTTCTTTGTTTTGCAAGTTTGTCAAGATTTGTTAAAATCGGAGTTCCGAAGATATGTGATTTAACAACTTTAATTTAGAGAAAAATTCAGAGTCTTAAGTAAATAAAAGTGCCTTAAAAGTAAAAAAAAAAAGAAAAAATAAATAAATAAAATAAAATAAAACGTTGCAAGTGAGGAGTTTTGGAAACGAGATTTAAGGAACACGATTTAAGAGACATGATCGAAGAGTCGCCGATCGGATACCGGTTTTGAAACTCATAAGAAAGCTATTGGTGCAACGTACAGTAGAAGCCAGTAGTACAAACTGTATCAAATTCGTGAGTGGAACCGAACCCCATTCATTCAGAGGTGAAGATGAGTTGATTGTCAATAGGAGGTGCGATCGGCGAAATATCTTTCTGAGGCACATCCTCTTCAATATTTTTTGTCGTCGTCGTAGTTGTAGTGTCAGTTTCGATTTTCTGAACCTCAGAATTGCCATTTTCAATGGGCTTCTTCACCGTTGTTAAAACGACGGTTTTTGCGGTAGGCTTGGTGAGAGGTTTATAATTCTTTGAGATGGGAGCGGGTTTTTTTGCTGGCGAGGTCGCAGATGTCGCTGTGGTCGACGTCTTGAGAGCCGAAGTCGAAGTGCGTTTGACTGTCGTAGATGTGGTTGAAGCTGATGTTACGGAGCGGTTCGTTTTTGCGGTGTTTGCTGAACTTACTCGAGAAGAGGAAATTTGCTTGTTAGCCGTTTCCTTAATTTGCTTGTCTATTATCGGAGATTTTGCAGTTGAAACGCGTGGTTTCGCTGCTCCGAGCGTTGATCCAGTTGTCGCTGGAGCTGTTTTCGGCCTGGAAGAATAAAGATTTGAAGAGTTAGTATTTATATTTTGATAACAACCCTTAAAATCTTATTTTACACAATTTATTAAATATGAAGTCAAACTTTACCTGTTAGTCGTTGAAGTAGTAGTTTTCGGGGCCGTTTTCGTAATTGTGGAAGTCGAAACTAATCTCGATTTCACAGAAGCAGTAGTGGTTGCAGAACTGGAATTGCGAGTGGTCGAGGAAGACTTGACTAGGGTTGTTCTGGTAGCAGATGTGCTCGTGGACTTCGCAGGTGGTTTGGAAGTAGCGGTTTTGTTCGCCAACGACTTGACATCACCGTTTGTTGTGGGTTTCTTATCTCCGACAGCGGATGCTGGTTTTGGAGAAGAAATGGGCGTTTTCGGTTTAGGGGAAGCGGCACTGAGACGTGGTGTTAGTTTTGCAGCAGTTGTGGTAGTTCTTGGAGCTGGACTGGCTTTAAAGGCTGGTGATTTGCTCGCAGTGCTGGGGGCTAGCTTGGTGTCTAATTGTTTTGGTCTTGATATCGTGCCTGTGGACGGTTTCTTTGCTGCCGCGGCGGGTGTTCGTGCTGCTGTGATCGTTTTCGTCGGAGAAGTCGGCATCGATTTGGTTGACTTCGATGCTGTTGAAGTCTTCGTAGTTGAAGTCTTTGAAGCCGTTGTTGCAGGCTTTTTCGTTGCTTTTACGGCTGCTGTGGTCGCAGCCACAACTGCGGCACCTAGGATTGAAAAAAGGTTTTAAAAAATAATCTAAAAATTCTCTAAGAAATTATTTCTTCATTTCATATTTTACCTGCAACTGCAGCAGCAACAACAGGAACTTCGCTCTTCGGTTCCTCGACCTTCCGATTTTCTTCACCAATCAAATCGTTGTCATTAACAAGATTCTCGACAACATCCTTCTGCTCCACATCAATATTTTCCTTTGGAACTGTCGTTTCTGTAACTTGTGCGTATTCGACGATATTCTCCAATTCTTTTGCTTCATTAACCTGGCGTTCTAATCCTGTAAACTCTTGCAAAGATTCCGAAAGATTCAACACTGGCGCGTAGTTCGTTTTCTGTTTAAAGATTTCGTTCGATTCTATCTTTTCAGACTCAATCGGAACAGAATTTTCTGCTTGATCTGAAAATTTCACCAAATGATGAAACTGTTCTTCCACATTATCTGTTTCCAAACTCAACTCGAACTGCGTCTGGGATTTCTCTTGAATCTCTGGATCGAATTCGATGTCTTTTTCTTGAATTTCTGGCTCAAAGTCTGGAATTTCTACAGGCTTATCGAAGGTTTCCTCTTTTTCTAAGATCTGTTCTTTTTCAAAGTTTTGTTCTTTTTCTAATGCTTCTCCTTTCTCGAAAATGTTTTCTTTCTTTTCAAAGTTACGATCGAATGTTTCAACATTTTGATGGTGGCTTTCAATTACAGGCACCTCCACAGTTTCAGGCTGAAGGGGTTGTTGGAACTCGAACTGAGAAACGGGATCGAATGAAGATCCAAAGGTAGAATCTTGAGCCACCGGAGAGACACCTTCCTCTTCAGGAGATATATCTCCAAAAAGTTGAGAATTCTTAGATTCTGAGACCTTCCGCTCTTGGAAATCTTCTGTAAAAGGCACTGCGTTTGAGTTAAATAAACAAGCATCAGCCTCCACGTTTTCAGATTCCAACTCTGAAGCTTTCGCAGAATCCAAGTTTTCTTCTTTTAACGACTCTTTCAAAATCTCCATGTTGAACGGATTTTGCGAATTCCGCTCTAAAGTTTCTGTCGCCGAGTTTAACCCAAAAGGGGAAAGGGGTTCGCTTTTCTCATTTATGTACTCTTCCTTTTGCTCCGTAGATTCAAATTCTAACGCCGAGTCTAACACAAAAGGGGAAACTGGTTCGTTTTTCCCCTCTATGTATTCTTCCTTTTGCTCCATAAATTCAAATTCTGGACTCTTAATTTCCTGGTCGTTAACCCCATTCACATTATCTGAAAAGTCAACATCGGAAAGATCATGAACAGCATTAAGATCGACTCCTTTGTCGAAAGCCGCTTCGAAATCTCCAGGAGTGAAGGACATTGCCATTGGATCTTTGGAGATGTCGTAATCTTCGCGATCAGAACCTGTGAAAGAACAATCCATTGCGGAAATTCCGGTTCTTTGAAATTCGCTTGTGGTGAAGAAACTTGTGGTGGATTCGTCGCCGAATTCGGCTTTGGTTGAGGAAATTTCTGAATCGTCGAAGCTCGGTTTGAAATCGAGATCTGGGGGTTTTGACACAGGTGAACTTTCGTCCTCGATATCACTCGGCCTGTTCGAAATTTCCTTGTCGAACTCACTTTCGCTGGGAATTGGAATATCATCCATCACGGTCGGCGTCTGCTTAAGCGGAGATCCGGAGATGGGATAATCTAAGTGACTCACTTGCTGAGGGAACAACGAAGGCGGGATAAATTCCTTCGCGTCGGGATTCAGGTGGAATGCCATGTCTTCGGGTTCGTGCTCAGGCTCTTTTCTGAAGGTGAAGTCCTCGTCAGGATTTCTTGTTTCGGCAATACACTGAAACGAAAAGTTTCACGGTAAGTCACCAGCCTTTAAAATTCAAATCATCACTGAAAACTGTTTAGAAAATTGAAATGATTGCACATTTGAAAATGAAATTAGGCTAAAATCATTAAAAATTGAATAAGTTTAAACATAAGATGGGTAAAAAAATCACCTCTGCGTCTGTAAGCCCAGGCGACGACGGTGTTTCCAGTTCAGTTGCACTATTTAAATCACAATTCGATTCTTCTTCTAAAGGCTTGCTTTCGGTATCGTTTTCGGCAAGAGGATTTGGACTGCAAACCTCCTTCTCCTCCTTGGATTCGCTGGAAGACTCGTTCACCAGAACAGACGAATCTTTATCCTTATCGCACTTGACGGCGGTGTATACCCACAATTCATCGGAACCTTCACTGTCCACTACATTATCTGCCTCAGGAAGCAGTTCATGTTGACGAGATTCTGAAGAAAAAAAATTAATATTGACATCATTCATAATCAAAAAGGAATCACTAAATATTGTAATTAAAAATTGCGATTAGATTAAAATTTAATACAATGACTCACAATTTTTCATTCCTATGCAGAACGTGTAATTATAAAGTTAACATTATTGAGACTCAAAAACATGTTTTTAAGATTATGAGAACAAGGAATTTTTCGTTGGCAAATGTAGGCTAATTGAGATAAATTATACCGTAATATTGATCAAAGTTCATTGATCTCCTAACGAAGAGGGAGGAGACCGGCTTCTCCCCTCAACGTAATCCGCACGAATTTTCGGTCACCTTTTAGCGCCCCACTGACTTTGATTGGAGAGTTTAATATTCACTGATTGTTTTCTAAGGGATGTGGAATTTAAAGACGATTGGAGAGATTCGAATAGGAGCAATCGCCGGTGACTAAAAGCAACTACGCCTGCCAAGAGATGCAATATCGATCTAGTCTGGAGCCCCAGAACCCCCTCTTTTCTCCGCCCCTGACACCACCCACCTGTACGCCGTATAGTAACAGCCGCTCCTCATCTCGATTCGGTCTTTCGTTACCTGTCGCCTGATCGTACGATTCAATGCTCCTTACATTTAATTAATTTTTTTTTAAATCTTAAAACAATTAATAAATTAGCCCTTAATACAAAAGAAGACCTTATTTTAAAAACATATTTATGTTTAGTGTGAGGTCTAATAAATTTTAGGACTAGAGTTTCATGCTTTGATATTTGAAGTTTTGAAAATGTGAATGATTCTTTTAAAAGAAATTTTAATAAATTATTTTTGAGTGAGAAGTATGAGCGAAGATTCCAGAAAAGATGGATGGAGAAAAGTGCTGCCTACATAGAGTCACTTGTTTTACATTCAAATATGTACCATTTTCTACCAACGCAGTGCTAGTTAACAACTTAGCATTCACACTTCGAATGGAGAAACCACACAGAGCTTGAGACCCTTGGTTAATTGCAATTTGTGTAACTCTTTTTGTTTCACATTGTTGTCTGCTTAGGCATGCTCTTTAAAAGAACTTAGCTCTTAAAAGATACATATATGTATAAAGAATTCTTTAAATATAAGGAAGCCCTGTAGAATTGAACAATAATTTTTAGTATAAACATTTCAAAATTAACTATTGCCAAAAAGGTTCTAAGTGCCGAATGCTTTCAAATGTAACAACAAATTTATATGGTAAAAAATTATTACAATAAAGCTGAAAAGAAAAATAAGGGACAAGAGTTAAAAATAGAACGAGAATTCCAGTACTTAATAAGAAAAATAAATGGGGGAAAGAGGGTAAATAAAAACCAGACTTTGGAGTCTGCAAAGTAAAAAAAATGGAGGCTAATTCAGTGACTCATAAAATATTGAATGTTAACTCGAAATTTAATTTTTCACTTTGAATAGTTTATAATAATGAACTAAATGTAATATATTTCAATGTTATATTTTAATATATTTCAAAATTCCTTCTTTTTTCATTCAAAACTTTTAAAAATGAAAAATAATAAAATTAATCAGATATAAAGACAGCAACTTTGGGCGAAGTTCCTGGGTGTTATTTATGGTTCTTGGGGGGGGGGGGTTAAAGACAGTTTTTAGGTAACGGTAAGTGCATTGTGTGGGAAGACGAAATGGACACTGTATGCTCGAAAGAAGCCAAATGCAACACGCCCTTCGTGGTGGAACAATGAGGGTTCTGCCCAAAAGAGGACTGGATGACGCGACAGGATTTAATAAATGCTCCGGACAGCCGCGATACCCATTTGAGATTTGTTTTTTCTCGAGCGAGACTTCCATCCCATCATGTCTCGGTCTTTTGCTTTTCCCTTGCACGCGCTCAACCTAATGTCACGCGAATCCGGCGACCGAAGATCTAATTTTATACGGGGGTCTCACTTGGCTCCTGCTATTCAAGGCCCGGTTTCCCCTGGTTCCTCTGAGAGAGACCAGAAATTTAAACTCTTCAATGCTATCTTGATTCTGAAATCTTGATGTTAGTGCTTTATTCAAAGATGAATGAACTTTAAAAAGTTCAAAGAATCGATGCTTCGTTCCAATTCTACAAAAAGAAAACAAAATAAGAATCAGATCAATTTTAGAGACAGTAAAATATTCAAATTTAAGCCTATAATCGAGTAAAAAAGCTTTGATTATTGATTTTACATAAAAAATATTCTAAAAGAGGAAAAAGATGGGTCAAATTATTATTATATGTAAAACGGTAGAGCTTACTTCTCTTGTAGGGCATAAGCTTCCCTTTTTTGAGGATAGCAGTCTTAATCTTCAGTTTAGAAACCTTGTGACACTTCTAAAAGTATTAAATAATTTTACACAAAAAAAAAAAACGATCTCTTCACCTAGAATACTTTTAAATTTATTTAAAAAAGATTCATTCCTATATCTAATTAAATGAATGAATTAATTAAATAATTAAGCTAACAATTATTCAGTTTTTAATTACTCGCGCTTGTCTTTTACAAATTAGTAATTCACAACCAATGACCTTGACTTGATAAGCTTGAATTTATAGAATTGAAAACGCGTACGCAAAAAATATTTCAATTCCATTTATATTCGCGGTAATGATTCTGATAAGGGTTATCAAGGAAAATAAAAATTGCGTCTGAGGAAAGGAAAGTTAAAGAGTCTTGAGTGAATTTTAGAAATGATTCAGTTCTAAAGCCGGGCTCGGCAAACATCGAGTCTTAATGTTGACGTCACCTTAGCCTTGATGATAATCAATTTCGATTTAGGTAACAGGGTGTTGCACTCTCCTGTTCAACCATTGTAAAAAATATTACAACGACTCAATAAATAACTCGTAATAAACGACCCATTATATATTATGTAAATTTAAGAACCCTACGAATCTATAAAATGTTCAGGGGTCTATAAATAAATTGAGCGTTGTCCATTCAACTACTTACAATTTAAGCGCAATTTATTCATAGACTTGATGATTTTACTTCGCATTTTCTAGAAATTCCATCAAGAGAATTTACAAAAGATCAAATTTAAGAATCAGAAAAATGAAAATGTTTAAGAAAGGTTACAATAAAAATAAAAAATCTCTGAATTTCAAAAACATTGACTTAGAGATTTGGAAATCGATTCGAACTCTTTTAATGAAATAATAAGTTTGAACTCAATGTAAATGGATCTTTGAATACGACGACTATCCAATTACCGCGTTATAAGGAGTTCCTGGTCTTAAAGAGAAAATGAGACGTATTGTTCATTTAAAAACTATAAATACCATCTGAACATGCTTAGTGAGATTTCAGAATTAATTGAATAATTAAGAATAAGAATAGAGTGAATATTAATGTCCTGAGAATGATTTTTGTAAATAAAAGCAATCGCAAGAATTCAAAATGTAGAATTTAATCAAAGCTTTAAGAAAATCTCTGGACTTTTTAATAAATTTAGAATCATTATTATTATCATCATTATTATGATTGTAATCATTATTATACAGCTCTTCTAATTTTTAATTATGCTGAAATTTTTCGTACTTTGAATACAAAAATTGCTATACTTGTGTTACTCACCTTATCACTTTTTTTTTTTCAGACGATAAAAAATAATAAAGTTGCAGTCAAACACGACTATGTCATAAATTACAATGAAAATGCATTCGTTAAGAATTATGGAGTATGTTAAAAAATCATTAATTTTATGTATCCGGACGATAACTTTGATAGCACAATACACGATATATGTAACAAAAAAAAAAAAAAATTATGTAATGACATTGAAGTTCTTAAAAAAAATTTTAAGTCAAACTTGATATTTGTAGGTCTTAAGAAACAATCAGTGAACAATTGTGTTCATTTGAATGTTCAGAACTTTGCATAATTCAAAAGGCTTAGAAATCACGTTTCCACGTAATAGAAGAGATCTGAGAAATTCATAGGAAGACCGAAAAAGCAAGTGTGAAGTAAAAGTTATTTTTAACTACTTCTCACAGATAAAAGTATATTTCATTAATTTCAAGAATTTCGCGTCATTGGAAATGGAAAGGTCAAGTTTCATTGACGATAACCAAGGCCTCATGAAAGTTCGTTACTTAAAAACTAAGACTATTTCCGCAATGGAAAATTTGATTCAGTCTAAACGGTCTAACGTATACTGAATTTAAATATTTAATATCAATAGTTACGAATTGTTTTTACGTTTTCAAAAATATACAATTATAAAATTGTTTATAACCTTAAAACAAAACAACCTCAATATTCCCAACCATCAAAGATGCCAATTGCTCCCCATTTATCCACTACTGTCGAAATTTTTACGAAAAACTCACTGCCAAAAAAATCAACAATCACAGCCAAGCTACAACTTTTATTCAAAAAGTCCACTCTTTCAACTATTAACTTTATTCCACTTTTCTTACACAAGAATTAAACCTTTAAGAAATTGTTTACGAGGACCCTTAATCTTCAGGATTACATAGTAAAAAAAAACTCAGGGAGCCAGGGCCAGATGTTCCTACGTCACGATCTTTGTTAGAGGAAACACCTGACTCACACACAACGAGGCAAACTTGCCTGGCGGAATTGCGGACCGGGAATGAACCGAAACGCAAAAACAAAAACAACAAAAACACGGAATGTTTCACAAGATTTAGGTACTTGGAAACGTTAATGATAATTAATTTAATCTGAGACGGATGTGTAACGGTTCGCCGGCCGGCGCCGATTCAAAATTCAAATTCACAGCACGTTCACGACATGCAACCATGGTGGACCAAATGCAACAACGTACCTTTGCCAAGGACTCGTTTACATCGGAGATTTTTAACCAGCCGGCGGATAGTTCCTCCAAGAAAATTTCACTGCCACGAAGAGGAGGTTGTCTTGACACGAACGCGAGGCAATTCGCAGATTAGAACAAAGGTAGACACGCAAGGACAAATCTTTTTTGGAAGAAAAGATGTCTACGCGAAGTTTCAGCTCGAGGTTTCGAGACCAACTGCCGCGCTTCCTCCCACCACACGCTTTCCGCGCCCTTCCCCGCCATTGGCCGAAGTGCCTCCTTTTCCCGCCAATGGAGCGCGAGTGCATTAGCATTACACGACCAATCGGATCTGGCGCGCGAAATTTGAAGAGTGCACATTTTCAGACGAGTGATAAGAGGTAGATAAGAATGATTTAAATCATGGAGGATAGACATAAGGAGACCAAAATGTAATGCATGTACTTCACGAAAAACGTGCACTTTTCTGTTGCCAGAAGTTCGTACACACACATGTACAAAATCACACTTACATATAGTACAGAACTTCCCGAGTGCAGCGTGCCATTCGCACTTTAAAAAAAATATGGCTGCCGTTAATGTTTTTGTTTTGACAGGTCACTTTAAACTGCGATTTTTAAATTACTATAGATGAGGTAAGTAATATATTTACAATTAAGAATATATTGGACTGTATTCATAAATACTCTGCATGTGACAGATTTCCTCCTGCGGTTATACGAGCAAAGATACGAGTGTAATGTTTACAACGGCAGCCATATTTTTTTTAAAGTGCGAATGACACGCCTCGCTCGGGAAGTTCTATACTATACGTACGTGTGACTTTGTACATGTGTATGTGCGAACTTCTGGCAACAGAAAAGTGCGTGTTTTTGAATGCACTAGTTTGGTCTCCTTATGTCTATCCTCCATGATTTAAATGATTAGTGAGAAGACAAAACACACTGAGGTTCTTTGAAAAGATTATTTTTTGTTTTTTTTTTTTTTTTGATAACAAGTTAAAGTTCTATATATACACTATTAATTTAAAATTTCCAGTAATTTAAAACATTCTGATTTGAAAACTTGGAATTCAAAAACAAACAAAATTAAATACTTTCCAAACCCTTAAAATTTGAAGCATCTGAATAAAATTTAAAGGATTTAAATTCAAAAGTTTTCGAACTTAAAAGGGTCCTATATATAAAAAAAATTTTAAATAAGCCGAGTTTTGTAAAACCTTTTTTAAAAGTTTACAAATTTCAAAATTTATTAGGTTTAAAGTTTTCTAAATGATATTTTAATTATATGGAAAGGTAAAAAATTCAAGGATCCGAAAATTTTCGAATAAAAATTATCGTCTAAAATAAAATTGGCTCTACTCGCTACGCTTTTTCAGCATTCAAGCCCTGTTTTCTCGACAACGTTTGTGACCGCTTAGTATCTTCTAAGGCCAAAAATATTCCGAGATGCTTCGGAAATAGGTACGAAGGGATCCGCGATGAGAGAGAGGATCACGAGACAAGTATGTAGAATGAATTACTGTTGGAGTTCGTAACTATCTCTACTTGCATTGGTTTAAATCTGGTTACTATATGAAGGTACATATTGAAAATAATTCCGCTTAATAAAGGTCCATATAAGCATAATATATATATATGCGTTCCATCATTGGAATTCTACCGGAAACAAGCACGTAATAAAGCTAGCATAGCAGGTGGTATGATGTCAGGATTAACATTCTTCGCCAAGTTTAATGTCGAGAAGAAACGAGGTCGTTTATTTGGAATAAGTAATAAGTAAATACAACTAGAATCTACAACAGAGAACTCTGTAGCATACTCTCTAATTAAATTAAAAATATATATTAAAGAGATCTTCTTGAATTAAACAAGTTCTTAAATCAACTCGCACATTCCATTCAATAGAAATTAACTAGTGCTTCATATTACACATTAAATGAAATTTTTTCAATCGAACCCGCCAATTAAAAATAATAAATTCGTTTCATTAACAGCAATTTATTCATTTAGTTTTTCTATATTCTTGATTTTTCAGACCTCGCAGCTTAGCTGCACGAGAGTGTAATTTCATTCAAGACTTCTGACCGGAAGCTGATACAATGGAGTGATTAATATACCCAATTAAAAGAACTATATCCGTCCTCGTAGATAAGTTTATTAAACTATCCACAAAAGAAGCGACGAATCTGGTCTGATTCGCTAACTACTGGACGGCAATCAGTGCAGGAAGTGCAGTGACTGGCACAAGGTGGTGAAAGCTAAAGTCAGCTAAAGCAAGCTAAAGTAGCAGAAAGTGGGCCGGACTCTTGCGAATATAAGAGTCCGTTCATCCCACATAAGATCCATATTAATGAGAATTCGCGTGCTACCAATATCTGCTCCTTACACTTATAGGGACGTGGTCCGAAACCGGTATGTTCGACTTTGATAAGAAAGAAGGAAAAAAATTCAAGCTCGCAATGCACCGAGCAATCCGATCGACATATTTCTGTGTCAATCCCACGCTTGTGTTTTCCGGCGAGTTTAATGTGGGCGCCTCCCTGTTATCGTTTATCAAGATCCGTGCTGTCGAAATCGGTGACATTTTTTCAGAAATCTGCCTATCGATGAGTTCAGGCCTTTGAAAAAGAAACTACACTTATTCACTCTCGATTTATTCCTCCAAGGTTGCATCTGTCGAAGATAATTTATTTGCATGCAGAGATGCCTGCAGAGTACCTCAAAGTACTACTGAAAAATAATTGTCATATAAAATTATCTTGAAAAGATTCGCTTTCTATAAAGCTATTCCCTCGCTTTCAATCAACTTTTTTGGTCTCGGCGCTTCTATTTAATGTTCAGCGAGACTAAAAGCGTAAAAAAATAAAAATACTATTTTATGAAGCCGCTGAAACTAAAAAGAAGCTTTATTATTTCCAGACTGGCAGTGCCTGAAAATAATTTGAATTGAAGCGAGCGATGTGTGCTGAGCTTTCGCACAATTTGATGAAAAGGGCTAGAGGTTGGAGGTTGGAGAAAAAGCTCAGTATTTCCTCGGTCCTAATTGGAGTCTCTGGTTCTTTGCGTGTACCTGCGTTTGCTTGTACATACGCCAAAAGAGACTAAAATACTATACGGTTGTCGGAGACATGCACTCGTGCACGCATCAGAGACGGGGGAAAGAGGAAAGTTATTCCGGTGCTATGCAGGATCGGATTTAGATTTTGCAAACCCGAGGCTATTGACATTGGCAGAAGCTCTGCACAGAAAAAAAAAACTATAGAGAAATTGTAAATAAAAGACTAGGAATATTTCGTTTCGAAATTATTCACAGTATCAGCGTGTCGCTAATATATTTAAGTAATAATTTAATTTATTAAATTAATCAAAACTAAAAAAAAACTAACTCACCAATCTCTTCATCTGGGGAAGTCGGAGAGTCAGTCTGGAATTTCTCATCACTGAGACATTTTTCGCTCTCTGAATCGCGCTTTTCCGGAAAAAGCTCACGAGAGATTTTCTCAAGAGGAATTCTCACTTCGATGGCCTCGTCGACAGCGTCGACGTCTGTTTCAGGTCCCAGATCATCTTCATCCTCATCGTCATCATCATAATTCCTAGAGCCATTTTCGTGATTGCCATTGCTAGGTTTTTCGAAGATCAATTCATTAGGATCTATTTGTCCACCGATCCTCTCACGTGGTTGCGTTTTTGCAAAGTTTATCTCGTATCCAGCATCCACTGCACTAAAGCTGCCTGGATGCTGGGCAGAAACGTCATCTCGTGGGCCAAAATTCATCTCGAAAGGATAAGGTTCAACTTCAACTGAATTGTAATTTGCTGGATGCTGGACGTCCTGCGGAGAATTGGGATCCATTCTCGACGCAAGGGACGACCGATGTCGTAACTTTTCTGCAATCTCCGCCGGACGTGTCAGGAAGACCACGATCACGGAGATGTTGTCCTTAGAGTTCGAGCGTTTAGCGAGGTCCACCAAAAAGCGACTCGCGTCTGTGTAGTTTTCTGAAAAATAATTAGAATAAATTTGTTAATTATGTAATCCGTATGCACAAACGAAAAATAAAAATAAAAATAAAATGTTGAGCGTTCTATGTCACATATCAATTTCAGAGAGAAATTACAATATCAACCGAGTTTCAATGTTGACTGATAGCGGAGGCAGAAGATTAAATTATTTTCAATTTTCTCGTAAATCACATCTCGTGCTCGAGTGAACGAAACGTTGTCCCAATCTGAATTAACGCCATCCATTAAATTCCAAGCCACGTATTCCACTTTCATAAAACAAGAGTCCAAATTAAAGCAAGAAAATCCCCCAAAAAATGATTTTTCTTGAAGAAAAAAAAGGGTTCTAAAATTGAATTGCATTAAAGTTTCTATTTAAGCAAGAGCACGTGTCAGTTGAGACATTGTGTGGTAAATTCTGACAGTAAGTGCGGTTGAGGGAGGTCGAGATATTTTAGCTCTGCCACCCACGACCCTCGAAGAAGAGCAGAAAGGGAGAAAGTGCATTTTAGGCTTTAGGGCCAATCGAGGCAGGAGGCTAATAGTACCATGAAATGTACAAGACTGGAGGCACATGAACACTAAAGTTTTGAACAAGGGAGAATATATATCATAAATATAAGATCAGCCTCGACACGAGCAATCACTCTAGATAGTTAACGATGTCTACAGAAGCGCCCTATTCATTTTTATCTCTTCATCCCTTGTTATCCCACTAGCTTCTAGGGGTCGAGTTGAGAAGTTTTGATTTATCGAGTCAAGTATCAACTACACACACAATATTATACCCTCCAACATGCCATCCAATAAAGGCCATTAGATCTCCAGGAAGGGAATTTTATTGCCGAACTTCTATTTTGCAAGCCTTATTAAACTTTTGTTCTGATTTTTCGATTAAGGGCGTTGGACCTAAGTGTTAGGCTCAACATTCCGTTCTCCATTTTACTCAACGAAAATTATAGATAAATATTTTTTCGCTGTGTAGCGCTAATCTTTTTTCAAATATAAGACTGCGTACAGAGCGAAAAAATATTTAGTTTCGATACTTTTTGCATAAAACGAAGAATTCAAAATCTGACTTCAAAATTCAATATTTTAATTTTACTTAAAAAATATTTGAATTAGATATTTTCTCGCTCTGTGCGCATAATTATAATTAAAAATTGATTAATTCTACAGAGGGAAAAAATTCCAATTTTAATATTTGTTAAGTAAAATGAAGAAAACGTGTTTTTAGATTGAAACTTGGCTAAAACAACCTTAAGGGCATGTAGTAATTACCTTAAAGAGCAAATTTGGTTTGTCAACTTTACGTTCGCAATAATAAATATTTTAGAGTGAAATATTTATTACTGCGAACTTAATACTTATTCTGCAAAATAAAAAGACGTAAGATTTTGTTTCAAGGATTTAACTTTTGAATTTCGCACGCAAATCGTTTCAGCGTTCGACCAATAAAAGAGCCTCGACCGTTTTTGGCGCGAAATTCAAAACTTGAGCTTAAAAACATATAGATTGTAATTTGAAGAATTGTAATTGAGAGAATTTGATAAAATTAAATATTGTAAAAATTATTGAATGAAGTATGAAAAATCGGGCCTTTTACTCTAGGAATGGTTATGGATTCTAAATTTCTGGAGGCTTAGAGCGTTGACCTCGCCGAAAAGCCTGTGTAACTGTCTTGTTCCTTCTTCGTTTCTCTCTTTCAGTCTTATTCCATTTCCCTGTACCACTTTATATCCATCGCTATTTCTCTCGTTCTATCTTCTCGCTTTTCGTTTTTATCTCTTTTGCTCTTGATTCCCATCCGTTCCGCTGGCGCTTCACTAAAAGACAACTCGCCTTAGTTACCCACGTGGGGTCGTAACCCTTTCTGCTTTACCAACTCGAGTATTTTATCACTGGATGTTAAAAATCTTGACACAGACGAATAGCGATAAAGCGGGGCATGGGAGAATTTAAAAAAATTGAGAAAAAGAGTAAGAAAAAAAAAATTTTAAAATGTAAAAATGCTGGGACATCTGTGCGATCTAAAGTAAAATAAGATAGAGGGAACCCAACCGGAGATGTTGGAACGAGCACATTTTCAAGTGTTAATGAATTTAATGCCACTCGTCTGATATTGAGCCGGATTTATGAATGGGTGGGACCGAATGGGGCTTGACTCTTTTAGTAGAATTAATTCTATGTAATTTTTCGATGCAATCTTTCTAGGGCGACTTTCTAGGTTTTTGACTTTTTGACTTTTCAAAAATAGAGGACTTTTTTCCAAAAAAATGAAAGATATATAATTAAACCAAAAATATACTGTAGTATATTTTTGGCTTAATTTTTAGTTTTGATGCGTAAATTAAAATTTTATTTTGTAAATATAAGTTTTTGACTAAAAATAGAAGAAATAGAGGAAAATTTTCAAAAATAGAGGACCATTTTTAAAATAAAGCAAATGCTTTATCCAAGTTTTTGTCCGGGCTTTTGCAGAAAGAAAAATGATTATATTAATGATTATAAAAATAATAAAGGAAGTTCTATATAATACCAATATATAATAATATATAATAACAAAATTTCAATGCTTAGAGTCGTCCTACATTGTCCTCTTTTTTTTCTAAACCTGATTGTCTTCTTTTTTGAACCCCCGTTGTCCTATAACTTTCCGATAATTAGTTACGGTAACCCAAATCTTTCAATTTTTTTGACCGCAATAGAGAGGATCAGGCAGAGGATCAAAAAGATACATAAATCGGAATGAAAATCCCTCTCTCAGAATAATAACGATCCTAATTTTCGAAGAGTGACTTGGCAACAACTCGTTACGAAATCTCGTCTCTATTCACAGCTTTCGTAACGATTATCCACGTGATTATCCTCTTGAAATTAACCGACCATTTTTGGCGATGACGGAAAACCAAATTGCCGAGTGGACAAACAGAGAAGGCTAATAATTTCGCAAGTTACGTCACCCCGTGTCCAATAAGACTCTAGAGTTTTTTTAGCAGTCTGGTTAATGTTGTCACGCTCGGCATCATTACTTCACGTTCACACTTATCTATGCATTATAGATTCAACGAACTTACGTTACATCTCTGTATGAAATATTTATGCATGTATATAGTACCTCGCCCATAACAATTTTTAAGTAATTATGTACGAGCTCTGTATGCAAATTTATCTGCCGAGAATGGACCGAAACGAAATGGGTGCGAAGATTGTCAGAGAGAGGCTGATTTGCGTGCAGCATGTGTCAGAAAAATGATGCATTAGCTCTTTTATTTTGTCAGAGGATAAAACCGATGAGATGAGGTTTAGAGGTATATAAATATTAATGGGAAGATGTCGAATTTTAATTTCGGATGAAGGGAATCGTTAATGAAATTCCCATTTCGAAGTTTAACAAGTTGTTACTATGCAATTCCCATCAAGTCCTAGGTCAATCAACCGTATCTCAACTGTGGAAGATGAAATGCTTGTCTATTTGCCAAGGTCACTTGGGGTCGCCTACACTCTATCTCTATGCCGCGGATAATCTGATGATAATATTATGAGCATCGTGTTTGTATCTATCGTTGGTAACGTAACACGTAATATAATACAACTCTCCTCTTCTCGTGTATCTAAGGCTCGGAATACACGAGCTTGCATATAACTGCATTCTACATCCTACATAATAGCACATTGACTGTTACATGACAGTTTAGTAATTTTATAGCCTTTGCATAGTGTTCATGCATTCATTTATGCAAGGATGAATGAACCCGAAATGGAACTCGTAATTCATGACTAAGATTTCCGTAGTGAGGTAATTTTGAGTGGTTTAATTTCTGAAATCTTTTCATTGCGGAAATTTTTCAGTTGCGTAAATTCAGAATAAATCTCCCGTGAAGGAGGGAAAATATTAAGAAATAGTGCGTGAATGCTGAATAGGGCGCAACACGAATTCACTTTATCTAATTGTATCAACTCCATTTGTCAATCGGAGAGGCACGTGTTCGCTTCAACGAGCACACGCCAACAACCGGCAAATTTTGCGATTGATCGAGAATTCCGGTGCACGAAATATATTCGGAACAATGCTTTATCAGAGAAACGACTTCCAGTCAAATTTGCATTCGAGACGAATACATTTTGCAAATGTATTTCGGTAATTATGAAATATTCAAATCATAATAACATAACTTGTTGAATAATCATTCAACGTAATTTAAATTACGATATAAATAAATCACGAAGGAAAAAATGGCATAAGAGAGTAATAAAATGACGCGATGGTTGATCCAGTCATTCAGGGTGACTAGCTTTCTATAATTATTCTCGCAAATATCGAGGCTAAAGAGTCATAGACGCAGATAACATGTTTGCCACTTCTGAGAGAATATAAAATATAGAATGTATTAATCGGAAATATCATTCCTAGATTTAGAAACTCTTTTTTAAATCATAATTAACTTTATTTTAAAAACTACATCTTTTCCTTTTTTTTTTTCATCGAAATGTACATAAAATATTTGATACTTGAGTTTTCAGAAACGGAAATTTTTGGTTTCGTTCTGGGACAAATCAATTTCTACTTAGGGGTTTAAAGTGCGTTCAGCACATAAGGAGGGAGGCATGATATGTGCGTGAATGTCCATTGAGTTATACAAATGTCTCCCTCTATGGACACGTGACACGCCCTTCGACCCCCGGTTTGGCATAAACTTGCCAACACAATGAGTCAACACAATTCGATCAAAGCAAGATATATCGCGTGAATAATCCTAATTACTGACAATGATTCAATTGCTCTTTTTTGCAAGGAATGCTCAATGCTCATTACATAATCGAAAGAAAGGATTCTTTCATGTAACTTAATGCCTCGAGAAGAGAGTTACAGTGAAGAAATAAAATAAATACTGAAAGTTTAATTTCGTTTTTTATAGAAAGTTAATAATGTTTGGAGCAAGCTTCCATTGTTATAAGAATTAGAAAGGTATTTCAATTTTAACGTATAAGTGGGTCATTTCAAAATTGTGAAAATTTTCATCGATGCCATGAAATAGTTTCCGAAGCGAAATCTAAGACAAGGCGTCATTTTTCTTCAGGCGGTACGATTAACAATAAAAAGAGTGCCGTACCCCTACAACATAATCCATGTATCATGCGCACTTGTCAGAAACAAGACGCTTTAAATTACACGGAAATATTAGATTACCAGTCTCGCTAGAAGCTGTTAGTGTGTGAAAGCTGGACAAGATCGAAACTACGTGGACGAATGTACTCGTCATGCGAATATGTAATTAAAAGGGCCTCAATTCTATTTTAAGCCCCATAAAATTCCAACCAACTCTTTCCGTGATGACTAACTCTTATATAATGTAACAAGTGAAATAAAAAAATTACAAGGAATTTTCCCATGTCATTCAGATCGCAATAAGGCTTGAATACAATGAATACGAAATCATGTGAAAATATTTAGAATTGTATTAAATTGATATCATAACTTCAATTTGCTTGCAATATTGAGATGTCAAAAAGATCTTTAAAATTGTAAGAGATTCCAAAATTAAAATTAAAATTCTCTTAAGGGCATGTGATACGTTGCCATATAAAGAGCAATTTAGTTCCCTCAATTTTACGCTCGCTATAATAAATATTGCTAAAATTAAGCCATTTGCCATTTTGGAATCAATTATTGAAGAAAGAAAGTAATTGATGAGTATAATAAATTCAAATTGAATTCTGATTACAAGGGAGGGAAAGTACTTACATATATGGAAAGGAAATTGGAAATTATGATAGGAATTTACAACTAATGTGTCCGTAGATTACCGAAATAAATTATTCAAGCACTCGATTGCTACTTTCGCAAAATTTGATAGTTTCATTATGTATTTTTAATAGAAGTTACTCATCTCCACCAAAATATAACTAAACTTGGTACATAAAAAGCAAGTTCAATAATAAAACTAAATTATTACTGAAAACAATTTTGATTGACTCCTAAATAGAGAATCAATAAAAGCTTAGGGTGTAGTTATATAGAAAATAGTGATTCATGCCAACTCCACGAACCCCCGAAAAGTCTTAATCACCCCCTACTTTTATCTCCAGAAAAAAATCTCACTTTTGTATCTTGCTAAAACTAATTAATCAGAACAGAGAAAATTAATCATACTAAATTAATAACACTGTTACCAAATCAAATTTTCAAAGTCAAATCATTAAACCGATATAGTTTTTACTAATATTATCCTAATCTTAAAAAATATTTATAAAAATTCTTTCCAAAATATTCGTAAATTTAGAATAGTTTAAAATAAAGTCCGATCACTTAAAAAAAAATGTGAAAATGTACGAACCCTACAAAGGCCTTAAATCGCTAATCAGCCTATTTTCCAGCATAAAAAATCTCAAACCACAGGAAACAAAATGCATAAAATAATCCTCTTGCACAAAACAATAAAAAACCATCACTGTCAACGGAGAAAAAAGATCGGCACAGTAATTATCGAAAACCGTACCGTTTCGAATATTACAACTTGAATTTGATATCTTCGGTTGGAGCGGAAGTTAAGAAGCCAGCAAGTCGGAAGTCGCAAAGTGAGTGCAGCACTGTCGCACCGACTGGCGACTTGAATTGACTTCAACGAGGAAACCGGTCGACCGGACGATGTGAAAAGTTCACCACGAATGTTCGGGCGTGGCGTTTCGCGATGAACTGGCGGGGAATCCACACCGAACGTTGGCACCGGTTCGTGAGTCACACCACCCCCGTTCGTCTGACGATTCTTACAGAAGACGGACCCTTCTCTACCCCCTCCAACTACACATAATATGACCCCCCACCCCCGAAGAATACAACAACCCCACCCCCGCCGACAAGAACTATCACCCACCCCGCACGGTTTCTCTTTGCTCGCACCTTTCCGATCCAGCGATCGATAGCAGAGGTCAGTGAATTCTAAGCCGACTGTCTACAGAAGCTGACTGAAGTGGTACCACAGACATCCAGAAAATGAGACAAAAAGAAACGAGGAAAATGATGAAAATGAGCAAGTTTTCAACGTTTTGACTGATTCACGTCGGAATGAGTAGAAATTTATAGGTACTGATTCAAATAGTGCAAGTCTATTCATTTGAATCAATGAAACTGGGAATTAATCAATTAACTGGGAATCCTCAGGTTTTCAATCAGTGCAACGACTGAAAATTTCAGCGACTTTTACCTAATTCTCAGTGGATTTATAATACTGAATGAAGAGAGAAGAGAAAATCAGTAAAATCTCACTGATCCAATTTTAGAGAGTGATTTTTTAATCAGTTGCAATGAATCACTGAATGTAATTAGTGAAAATACTTAATGATTTTTATTTAGAGAGTAGCTGACAGAAAATTCGCTGAGGAAATAGTAAAAATTGAATGAGGTTAGACAAGTTGTACGTTTGGCTATATTAATCAGTGAAAATTTACTGAGAAATGAGTGAATATGAATTGAAGTTTTAAAACTTCAATTTCAGAGTTCTAAAATATTTTTAAATAAACAAAAACAACGCAAAGAAACATACATGGACATAACACGCTCGAAGTTTCAAAGAAAATTCCTCAGTAGAGAAAGTAAAAATTTTGGGCAGTGGAACAAGTCTTTTTTGGTCAGGCGTAGTGAAGAAATACTTCGTCCTACAATTTTCTATCACTAGGCCGGACTAACAGTTTTTTTTCTACTTAAGGGCATGTGATACTTTACCATAAGTTTCCCCAACTTTACGTCCGCTATAATAAATATTTTTTGCTAAAACAAGACGAATTTATCACCGTTTCATGCAGACGGAGATAAATTGCCTATGTTTTAGCAAAACATATTTATTATTGCGGACGTAAACTTGGGGAAAATGGTAAAGTATCACATGCCCTTAAGACTATTTCTTTCGATTTAAAATCCGTCTTTATGTGATTTATTACTCCAAATAAAGAAAATTGTTCTCCTGAAACCAATCCACTTTTTGCTATCCTCAACTTTCTTATTTCGAATCAGTGGCTTTCGCCTTTACAGTCGTATTTGACTGGATCCTTCAGTACAAAATTTAACGGAAATTCAGTATCTTTTTCTACTGAGAAATCCGTGAAAAACTGCAGGAATTTCAAGAAACAAGAAAATAATCGTTATTAAATAAAAGAAGGCCCTAAACAGCCTCTATCAGCGAAATTCCGCTAATTCATCAGCGTATATACGCTAATTGGAATCAACGGTATATTTATCGCTGATTTAGATTTAGAGAGTATAATGGACCTTACAACTCATTTAAAAAATTTCTCCAATAACCACCATGGTTAACGGTGCGTCAATTTCTTCTGTATTTTGACGTGGCGCACCTTCGTACTATTAAACGTCACTCACGTCTACCAGTAAAATGTATTTCCTACCATTGTGCCCTGCCCCTTTAGATTAAAATAGGCAGCGTGTGGGTCGAGCAGAAAACTTTTTCCTTCGGACTAACCGGTATCAGAAAGCATCAAGTGGGAATATTTTGCACTCGCATACAAGCGCATCAATTAGACAAATGAAAAAAAAAAAATTAAAAACGAAGAACAAGTGCTTTTATTGCCATTATCTTAATTGGAACTTAGCAACTTGACTGAGAGGGTTGAAACAGAACTTGACTGAGGGGGAATGTTGAAACGCGATTATAGGTTCCATCGATAAAATCTTTTCTCTCATCTCGCGCTCCTCGATCTTTATGGCATCATATCCCTCTCTTTTAGCACCAAGATCCATTAAAGTTTCTTTCGAAAGAGCGAGGCTCATCTCTCAAGAGCGTATGCGCATAAAGTTTTCGAGGCGTGGCATACTCTGCTTTTGTTAATGTATTTTTTCAGGTCGATTTGAGTCTGAATTGCAGAACAGTTTTTAGTCACAATGGGTGACGAGGGATTATTGCGATGGTGGCTCTGTAAAATGGAAATCTGATTCTGGATGTGGCAGATCTTATTTATCGATTCGCGGAACTCTCCTGTATAACAAATTATTCAAAATTTATTCTTATTCATGATTTTCATCATAAGATTCATGACCACAAGATTCCATTTTTCATTTCTCTGACATTTTCTTGACTTTCAGACAAATTTCCCTGACAGAAACGTATTAAAAATGCGAACAAATTTTGAGTAATAATACTATTGAAATTTTTTAAAAATTTCGTATATCATTAGAAATCCAGAGAATTTCAAAGAATGCCTGGAAATTCTTTATAATCCTTCGAAATCCTTGGAAAGTTTGTAAAATCTGTTAAATAAACTATAAAATCTATATATGTAATACGAAAAAATAACATAGTTAGCATAAATGTCAATTTCTGATTTCCCTGACATTTACCTGACAACTTTTTTTTTCCCTGACATTTCTCTGACTTCCTTGACATGTGGCCACCCTGATCATAAGATTCACCATAAAATTCATCATGTAAGAACATACGTGCATCCATCGCTTCTGCACTGGCATAAGAAAAACGAGTAGTCTCACAAATCCTGACAAATATTCAAAGGAATCATGCAGGAAACTGAAATTTGTCCTCGCATTAATGCTCCACTCCTAGAACAAAGTTATGGCTGTAGACTTAGCGCCATTGTCCCGACAAAGGTACATTTGTCTTCTCTCCATTAACATTTGTATAAGCTTTGTCGGGAAAGCGCGCGTACGTAGGACACAGACAACTTGTTCATGGAACGCGTGACCGGAGACTCGACTCGTTGAAGTGCCATCTTGCCCGAAGATGGATGAGGGGATTTGCTCATCCAGGAGGAAATGCAGCATAAGTCTGATCGGTTTGGTGTAGTCCCGTAAGCCAAGTTAATGCCGAATCGAATTTGCTATAATCGCTTACATCATATACAGAACAGAGTATAATGCGATTATGACGAGTCAGATTTAATAATGGCTGATAAACCGGCTGATGACGTTGATCGATAGATCGGATGAACATCTCGTAATTGCTGCAGAAAGTTAGATATCGAATGAGACGCCATATTTTCTCACGCGTGGTTTACTTTAAAAAATAAAAATAGAAGCACTCCTGATCCAAGGGTCGATGGACCAACAAGAAATCGATTCCCATGATCGAGAGTGATGAATATATAGAGCGGGCGAGAACGTAGAGAGGGAAAATCAGGAACCTTAATCTTGACTCAGAATATGAATACCATTTCATGATTTTTATGAGCAGTAAAGCTAATTCGAAGATGATTCCAGTTTTTTATAACATTTCTTACGATCTTGAAGAGAAAATGTAGAATTATGAAGTATTCAAGGCTGAAGACTAAACTTGATGGGGAATATACGTTCGCTTATATGAGATTTTCATGTCAGACCGTTAGAACGAGTATAAACTGCCATGAATCATTTCTGTCCTGGCTTAGATTTTGCTTCGCTCGCTTTCTTAAAAATTGACGCGTGGTAATTTGAGCAAAAAGTGTAAAATCGAGGCGGAGGAATGATAATTGGAGAAAAAGAAATTATGGCAGGGGCTTCGTAAAAGTGGAGTAACTTAATTTTATGCTTTTTGGATTACAAATTTCCCATGAAATTTAAAAGCGTGTGAATGTTTTATCAACGTTTCTTTTTTCTTTTTTAATTAAAAGTTTGCAAATCGAAGGTATGAAAAATCTGTGAATTCCAACTAAAAAGCCAATTTTAAATTTTGTTTCCTATCATTCAACCATTTCCCCCTAAAAAAAAAACACGACACGAACATTTATCTGGGAGGTTTGACTCTTGTACGAATCAATCAAAGTATCGACTCGTGCATTGGTTGAGTGATGTGCTTCCAATCCACTTATCATTCTAAAGCTCTTCAATTATAGCAGAGGAGAATTTATTTGAAGGCAGCTGAGCAGCAAGTGCTCGGTCAAGGATATCGCACGCGCTAGATAAATTTTAGCTAAGCGATTGAAGATGACTCCACAATTTCTAATCGAAAGCGTTTGGAAATGGACAATTTTGAAAGGAATCGAAGAGATCCGAACTGACTTACAATGTTACTAAATTTTCAAGTGTTGAAGGCACTCAACGTGAAATATCGCTTTTCGTGTGTAAGGTAGTTGGAAATAAACTTCAACGCTTTGAAAAATGTAAAAGGCTCATAACTTAAGGTCTTCGATTAGAGAAAAGAAGAATTCAAAGGCATCTGAGCCGTGAGGAGCAATGAGCAAGTGCTCGGTCAAGGATATCGCACGCGCTGGATCCTTTTTGTCCTTTTTATCCAATTTATCCAATAGACCACGAAGAAGCGATTGAAGATGATTCAGGGCGCTCCAGCTGTCTCAGGGCTCCCGAGTAAGTCTTGGGGAGGTGCAGCAGGTCAATCGTGACGTAACATCCGGGAGATACCGGAGGAGGTGGAAATCGCAGAATGGTAGAAGTGAATTGGCGAAGCGTGCAGACATTACGGTGCTACGCTCTTCTTATGCACCTTAGTTAGTCTCTCCTCCTCTCTCCTCTCTCTTAAACAGCAGTTTTTCCCCATTTTTCCCTCTCTCTCTCTTTCTCTCTCTTTCTCCTCTCTAAAAGTCTGCAATTTTATCTCTTTAAACCTCCCCCCACATCTTTTTCTCTTTCTCTTTCTCTCTCGACATGCTTTACCCGCGACCATTGCCACATCGCATTCCCCGCGAATGAATCACTAGGAACCTGATGCTGAACCGTGAAAATGTGTAATTCCACCGGCAAAGTAAGAACTCGGGGTCAAGATAATTTTAAACACTGGTATTTTTAGTTTCAATTATTTCTACTGGAATTTTTAAAAAATTTCTTATAATATCAATGTCGAATCCTTTACATTTCCACGAATAACTTTATAATCCTTTAAAATACGTACAGATCTCTTAAAAATTTTGAAAACCTCTTGAGATTTCTATAATTTTATACAAAATCTTTGATAAATCATAAAAAAATCTCATAGAATCCTTTAAAATTCTTTTAAATTCCTAGAAACCCCTTAAAATCCTTTGAAGTTATTGAAAATCTCTTGAAATCATTATAAACCCAGAGAATCTCAAAGAATGCCTGGAAATTTTTTATAATCCTTCGAAATCCTTGGAAAGCTTCGAAAATCTGTTATATAAACTATTTCCCTGATTTTCCTGACTTCCCTGACATGTGGCCACCATATAAAAGCTGTTTTTTGAATTTAAAATCTGCAAGCAAGCAGTTTAAAATGTTCTTAAGTCCCGGAAAATGTGATTATTTGCAATTTCTCGCAAGAGGATTTATTTTCTTCTTTTTCACTCCTTCAGATCTCGCATCCAATCTCGATTGAGGAACTAGCTCTTTCATTATTTTCTCTTGCTTCGCCAGCTCTTTTCCATTGTACAAATATTATATACTCCATTGTTTTCGATTCCCTTCTGCATGAACGATTTCTTTTATTATTTCTTCAATTTCCAATATCCACCATTCCTCTCATCGTTCTCAAATCTAGAACGTGCAATTTCAAATCCTTTTTTTGATTTTCAATCTTTCTTTACTATTTGTCTTTCTGATATGCCTTTACGTGAAAATCTCTAGAGACAGGATAAATTAAAAAATAAGTAATCGAGCAAAGGAATAAAATATCTTATCAATTATCTTATCGATTGAGACGAAAAAATATTCTAAGTTAATATTATAAGAGTGCTGTAAAATAATTTCTTATGCAAATTGGCAGAGGCTTCTTATAATTTCCAATAAAAAAGTAAAAATTTCTATATCTCATTACAGAAGCTATTGAATCAATTCTGCTTTAGATTCCACACTACAGTTTATATTTAATAAATTAAGTCTCCCATTCATAAATTCTCTATATAATATGCCTTCCTCATTCTCTGCTCTTTTATCGCACTTTAAATTCCCTTTTATCAACTTGATCCTAAAAAGAGCATCACGACGATAACCTCCCATACACTGTAGGCGAAAAGTGGCTGATTATCTTAATTCCTGTTTGATATCGTCTCGTAAAGCCATCAAAAAAGAAAATCGTAACGATATTGAAGACAAATTTATGGTAATAATCCTCTTTCCCCGCGATAAGGAAATATAATGCCAAGTGTCTGTAGCCAAGGGCTTTGGAGGTAAATTCAGACTTCAGGCGTCGATGCACTTAGCGCGTAAAACGAGTAAGTAAATGGATCTATGTAGCTAAGAACCCACAACCTGAAGGAGAACGAGAGTGAAAGGGAACTTGATGTAGGAAGAGTGTGACAAAAAGGTGATGCGACTAGTCACGCAGACGCGTTTCTTCAACAACTAGGTACATGTAATTTGAATTGATTGCCTTGTCAACATATGGATGCTAAAGTAAGTTTTCCGAACTCTCGGATCGCTCACGCCTTGCAAACTGCACCTAATATGGCATCTGGTTACTGACTCTAATTAGCCTAATGCGGCGGACGCTAATTGCTTTATTAAAGTAAACAGGTCTCTTAACAGCGAGCGACTAATCGATCCGAGTTCGTTTGATTTTCTCTTTGGAATTGTAAATCGAGCTTTGGAAAAAGAGAAATAACGATGATCTGGGGGTTCTTGAGAGTTCAATGTAGGCGTTGACATGAATCGATTATCCAGGGAAGATAAAATATATAAAGTTATATATATATATATACAAAGTTATATGGAAAAATGTCAAGTTAATCGCACGGAAGTTAAACAAGGAACGAAAAGGACACGAAAATTGGACAAAGTGATGTGGGTACACATGCACAATTGCACATTTATCTATAATTTTGCAATTATGCTGTGAGTCACTGGTACACGTTAGCGACGAAGCGAGACCCATTAAAGTTTGAAGAGTGGGATACCACCTTGGTGGGATCGTTATCTCTCGGATTCGCGCAGGCTTAATACAACATGCGACTAAAAAGAAGAATGAGGCACCCACGCAACTGGGGCCGCACTCTCATTACGCATTATGCCTACCCGCACAATGCACGAGCCCGAATAAGCCAATCGGCTGCATCTATTCATTTTCTTCTTAGGGTTTTCGCCCTCTCTTTTCAGCTTTCTCAATTCTTTCTTCCGTCCTATTATATCAGTTTTTGAAGCTTTCTTGTGCAGTTAACGATCCTCGTTAGCAAGTTTATATTCGCCTCGCTATTACTGTAATTATACAGTGTGCACCAAGTGATGAAATTATTAAAATGTTGCCTGGGTTTCTCCTCTGGATGCGAGGCAGGATTAAAAAGATGTAATTTTATTTTTATAGGCGGGGAGGACTTCTTATTACTTTGTATCTCAGCTGAAATACGATTTTCAAACCTGGCATACAAAAACTGGCCTGATGTAGGTGAAAATGATTATTCGAAGGGATTTTCTAACGGGAGCTTTGCATGACTCATGGCAATATTTGCATACGTGCTTTCGTGTCTTGAGAAACGATTGTCTAGACTCCAGACGTTCGATTCTGTCCGTATCTTTCGACCGGAACGTCCTATTCGCTTCAGTGGCGGCGTTCCGAGCAAACGGAACTTGCGTGGCATCTGACTAACTTGCTTTCGCATTTTTCACTCGTTGCCGGCAAAATAATTAGGGCGAAGTAGCAGATACGCTCTAAAACGATCAATAAAAAAATAGAGTCGTGTTAACCTTCGACTATTTCATTTCCATTTCTGCCGGCGATTAGATCCTTATCGCGTTCAAAGTCAGCCGCCCATGAATATATATTCAAGTTATGATATATCCTTTCGGATTAGAGTGGAAACAAGTTTTGAATTTAAAGTTCTTTTGACTGAATCACTAATTGAATAAGTATTTATTAATAATTTATGTTGTGTACTTAATATACTTGTCTATTAAATTTTTATGTTTTTCTGTATACTTCTGGTAACTTTTAGTTTACCTCTAACTGTTTTATTTTATTATAAAAACCATTTTTTCAAGAGCTATCCTTCTTCCCAGCCTAACTAGCCACGCTTGGAGTTTACAATAGCAACCGAAGCAAATTTCGCACCTCGTAAAACCAGCCCGTATCAGATTTCTCCTCGAAGGAAGCACATAGTACATACATTTCAGTACGTGAGAGAAAGGAGGAGGTAAAGAATGCCCTGGTGTGATCGCTCTAAATTGGTCGATTAATCGTACAGGAAAGTTTCTCGGAAATAATAAATGCAGACTTTACTGATAAATATGAACCACTTTGCAAAGCCAAACAAGTGCAATAACTCGTTTATGCATTGTTTGCACCTTTTATGTTAAAAGGAGGACGTAATCTAATTTAGGTGATGGAAATGTTTGTTTTGTTTCAAAAAAAAAAAAATCGAAAACATATGAGCGCAATTTCATTTGAGTAAATTTCATTACAAAAGTAATTAGGTCGAAAGTTTCGTGTTTTTGGTAACAGCGATAAAGTATAAAAGTGACCTTGTTTCTTGTCCCTACGTTCCACATTCTATTTTGGATTTTAGTCAGCTAAAAGGAATTTTTACTTAGCGGAGAGAATATATAAACAGGGTGATGATGTGATGACAAGAAAATGTGTTTTGTCAAAAATGATTGAAGTTTCTAAAAAAGCGAATGTTAGTAGATTATGTAAAAGATAAATAGAAGTCTTAAACTTCTTTTATAGATTGGCAATCGCTCATTGTTCAATTAGTTCGCGTCTCATAACACATTTCATGCACAGCATATTTTTATTGTTGCCTTGACGACTGCCTTGGCCTGAATTTGTTTTTAAAAATGACTTCGCAGCATCGATAAAGGCCAGGTTATTCTTTGGTATTGCAAGTAATGAGTTTTAAACTCATAATGTACAAATAATGTAAAAGAGCGTAGAGCTTTCAACTTTTTCAATTTCCTGCATATTTAAGAGAAAAAAAAGAAGAAAAAATGCAGTAAATGGGTGAGGTTGCGATGGTCAGTAACAAGAAGTCATTTGACATTTACGACATCCGAGAAGGATCTCCGGACAATCGATTTTGATGGTTCGTCAAAGCCACAGGGGTGAATGAACCCTCAGGGGTTTTCATATGTCTTCCGACCGATTAAGGCGGTGCAAGTGTGATAAGGCTGGGTACTGTCATTTTAAGACTTTAAAGTATTTCGGGCGCATATAGTGCCAGATGATGAAACAGGGGAGTGCTGTTCATATTCTCGTGTCTGACAATGATTGCCAGTACCACTTCCGGGAACTCAGATTCAAAATTAATCTTGCCTTGATTAAAATAGAAAATTCTCTCGTTCTCTAACTGAAAGCTTTAACAATTGTACGACAATCTTCGAAATCTCTTAAAATTCCTTGAAATTCCAAGAAACATCTTAAAATTCTTTATCATTCCATGACAACTTTTAAAATCGCTTAAAATTTCATGAAATCTCAAAGAATATCTGGAAATTCTTTATAATCCCTCGAAATTCTTGGAAATCTTTTAAAATCTTTTAAAAAAACCATAATGTATTATTATTAATAGATCAATTCCTATTTTCCAGCTAATCGCATTTCCCTGGCATGTGGCTACCCGGAAAAAGCTCTTTGAAATGTTAAGTAAATTCTTTCTCTACTCTTACGTCTCCAAGTTTTCAGTAAGCTAGTGCTCTTCTTATCTATTTCTACTTTTTCTGGTTTTATTTTATACTCTGCAATTTTTTCTCTTTTTTAGAGCTTGCGGGCAGAAACTACACGAGAATGTCTTTAAAGTGCAGTGAAATGTAATACGAAAAAGAGGGTCAGAGGTAAGCGAAGAAGGGTAAAGTTCGTGAAGCCCTCGACCAATGAAAAAACTGATCGTTGTACCTATATATCGAATGGTGTACATAAGCGTCGACCACCTGCCACGGAGCAGATGTCGCACCCGATGACGAAAGAGTGTATTTGAGTTCAAATTTTGTGGCCACGAACCCGAGTCAGAATTCACTTGTATTACCTCTATTTTTCCTTAATTAATCATTACAATCTTTTCCTAATTAGATGTTACTGAACATTAATTATTTTTCAGCGATCGATTAAACCGCAAGCTGAACTCCTTCCATTGTATTGAATTTTTCCATTCTTTTCACGAAGTATGTAATTAAATTCGAAATATTTCTGAGAACAATGACCAATAAATAAGTCGATTTCCAATCGGAAATTTATAGGTTGTTTTTCATCTGTGATAATGATGTTAGGAATTAAGATCGTGTTTAACACCAAATCATTCTCCTGCTGAAATGTTCTCAACAGTTCTGAGCTTGTAGTTTGAATTCCTCCTCGATTAACATTTATCTTATTGTCAGATAGACTTCTTGGATATTTCAGCTTTTTCTGCTCCTTGCGGGTTAACAATCCCGTTACTGAAACAGCATCTGAATCGAGCGATCGGTTTGATATTCAAAGGTCGGAAAAGGTCAGGAATCCCAGAATCTCGCGGTCTTTATGTAACACTTAAAAACACCTGGAACAATCGTGAGTGATGAAATGAACTTCTAAATTCACGATTTCTGAACTTTTTCATTTCACGAGCTCGAACGCGCGCTTCCGCGCGCGGGTTGACTTTATTTTTAATTTAAGCGATTTTGTACAATATAAAGATTTTAAATTTCCCGTGTCGCCTGCGATTATCGATATACGACGCGTCACGAACTGTATTGACCAATAAGGAATCGGGTCCACGCATTTCAGCGTTACAGTATTTCGATATTCGATGCGTATGTACTTTTAATAATAGGATATCTTTCCCAGAGCCAACTAGATCCAACTCTTTGTTCTGCTTGTGATTATAACTTTTCAATTTCTTCCATATTTTCCAAAAATATCTCATAAGCCACAAATATTTCCTTTGATATTTTTATTTTCATTGCTGAAATTTCCGAGAGTCAAAAGGCTGAAAGAGAAGAGCAGAATTGTAGCACTTGGATAAAAACTTCCATTATGGAACGTCATGGAACTGTTCGCAAGTCATTACAGAAGGATGAACACCCTCAATGAAATCTTTTCTTTAGAAGTGAAGTAGACTAAAGTCAGTAAAGTAGTGCTTATGATAATGTACGTTTTCAGTCCCTTCGTTACGAGTCAAGGCTTCTCTGAAATTACAAAAAGTCGAGTCGAGAAATAAACGTTTGCTTCTCAGTCTCACAGGCGACGACGTTACTTCATTTTGCGTTCATTGTCCTCGAGCTAGGTTGTTACCAGGACGCTTGTATCTACATTCTACATAGTCTACACCACACATACATGAGTTTGACTAATTTAAGGCCTCGAGGTCGTGTAATTACAATTGAAGGCTCCGACGCGACGAATAACGAGATTCGATCTTTTTTTTCTAATCTTTATCACCACTCGATATTGTTCGATACCGCTGGGAATCATTAAAATCAAATAGCACCACTGATTAACTGCCTTTTTCTTTTTCTCTCTCGAAAACAAAGGAGAAAATCATTCTTATCGATTTCCGCATCAGTTATACTGAGTCATCTTCTTCAATCTTCAGAAATAATTTTTTAAAAGTATATATATACCTATATTTCTCGATCTCGAAAATGTCTCGCACCAAATAAGTCTATTTTACTTGAAAAAGGAGAGCACTAATTGAATTAGTAGTAATTTATTGCCAATTGAAATTAAGAGTATGAACTCATTCTAAAAAGAAGACATCTCGAGTTCAAATTAACACCTCTGAAGAAAGAGATTAATTAAAGAACATTACTTTTTACTCTTCTCAAAGAGGCGACAGCAATCGAAAAAGCAAGCAAAACCCCCAAATGGATTAATAAAAATAAAATAATAGGAATCTTTGAGTTTTCATGAGGCATGAAGTGCAGACCGGAGGCTGTCAAAGAGCTTGAGGAAAGTTAAACGAAAGTCGTGTCCACTAAGGCTCTTTGCTTTTTACGTGGGTATTTGACTCCAGTATGGCTTCTAATTATAGTATAAATTCAAGCTTATTCTCACATGAGGCACTAGTAGACACATTGACTGTGTGCTTGTATGAGTCGTGCTGCATTCCGCTCGCTATTTACCAGACGAATTTCATTTTGGGGCAAAGAGGAAACCATCAGCGAGCTTCAAATCCAGCTTCGTCTCGACACTTGAGAACCGAGACTGGCTTACATACTATACGATATGACTTCATTTCCAAGGGGAAATATGTCTACGAACTCCAACTCCAGTATTCCTCACAAAAATATCAAACAAATCCTCCCTCTCTATCAAAAGACCTTGTTTTTCTACATTTTTTTTCATTCGTTCTCTTCAGACAAGAAAAACATTTCCCGAAATTGAGAATTTCATATCTCTGTTCCCTACATTCTTATAGGATCTTCAAGATATACTCCAATCTCTTCAAATTTTGCAATTTTTATATAAAATAGTAGCGTGATTTATTAAATAATAAAAAAGTGACAAGACCCACAAAAAATGACCATAATTATCTGGGAACTAGCAAAAGGATTTGGATAATGTTCCCACAGTTTTAGATAATTTCTGCGTGTTGTGAAATATGTGAGTAAAGTTTGCTTTGCAAGGCATAACGGTAGCGAGAAATAAAAAAGGAAACGACTATAAGGCGTTTGTCCTCGGTTTAGTCCATGCGCGACAGACGATACAATTATTATTACGGTACTACGAGCAGCACTGATGATTTCTTCCTCGCGTTTGCAAAAGGCCTAGTTTCAAACTTACAACCATATCTACATGACCCAGAAAAAAAACGGACGAAAAATTCTATATGCATCTCTCAATAATACATTTATACATTCATTGGAAGAAAAATAGAGTCCTTGAATTTTTGGCAAGGCCTCTTTAAATCCTTTTGAATGGAGTTTATAATTTAAAAAAGAAAATTTAGAACTTTTTTATCTTATTTATTGAATTAAAATAGTATTTCTAGATATTCAGAGATAAATTTCAACTGGAGATAAATCTGAGGCGACAGATACAAGGATGTAAATTTTTAATTTTACAAAAAAGAAAAAAATCTTAGAAAAATAATGATAGTAAAAAATAGTCGAAATTCCGAGAGAAACTAAGTTATCCTCAGATTTTGGAATTTCAATAATCCAGAGAAACGTCTTTCAGGCACATTGCAATCTAAGTTAATGTGAAATTCCAAGTATGACTGGGTGATGATGAGGGGTGGAGGGGTTAAAATAAATTTATAGCCGTTAGGGCTCCTCCCTGTGGTAATAAACGCGTGGACACACCCATGGCCAAAAATAAATGAAAACACTTAATCTGAATTACGAACTGTCATTCGACCATCTCTCACTTTTTGCTTATCTAGGTACATATTTTCAGCGCGATTATAAATATCTGCCTTTCGCGAAATATTCATATTGCTTATAAACGAGAAATTTTTACATTTCAGAAATGTGAAATTGAAATGATGAAATAAAATCGGATAACTAAAATTTTGAATAGAAATAAATAGGGGTAAAGAAGAGAAAGTATTCTATCATATAAATGAAACAGTGAAAATGAAAAGAGATATGTAACTGCAAAACGTATTTGAAGAGATTACGAGAAATTAGAACATATTGTAGATTCTCTAGAATGTAGGGAATATCAGACAATCAGTGCAAGATAAAAATCGTGCGAAACAAAAAGTTATTGAGGATGAAAGGCAATTATAATGATAAATGTACATTATGCTGTGGAGTAAAATTAAGAAGAGACATGCTCTCGTGAACACATCCTTAGAATGATTCACCATGTTTAGTGGGCGTACTAAAATGCACTAAAGTCATCCTGTCATTCCAGAAATGGCAGTCATTTTCCATTCTCAAATTTTTTCACTCAGAGAGGTTTCAAATTTTAATTTGATATTCTTTAAAAATACATTGGAGCAAATAAATTAGAGAAAATTGTAAAAAAGAAAAGATGGAACTGAACAGTAGAATTGCAATTGTAACAAATCGCGTTCGTTTCTTTTTATTCATGATGGTCATCCATCATTCGAGAAATAATGCTTAGTATTTTTTCTTCGAGTAATGTGAATTATATTAATTTATATAATTGTTTTCCTACTTTGTTTTTTAAAAACAATCAAAATAAATATAGAAATTAGAGATGCAAATTTTGGAATTATTCGCCTAGATAATATAATAATAGGTATTATTTTAA
This sequence comes from Synergus itoensis, assembly GCA_904066005.1. Lineage (NCBI taxonomy): Eukaryota > Metazoa > Arthropoda > Insecta > Hymenoptera > Cynipidae > Synergus > Synergus itoensis. Next base: position 1,726,653 of record CAJFCP010000098.1, read on the forward strand.
TCAAACTAACGAAGGGTAATGGAAGTGCGTGTTGAGAAAACGGTAGATCGACGCCTCGCAAGTCGTAATAGACGTAATTGTATAGCATTTTCCATAATGCAGAAATCAGGGCCTCACGTGGCTTCTAACTATGTTTAATATATTCCGAACATGACAAGTAAAATGCAGAAGTTAACAGACTTTATCTCAAAAGTGATAATACAATTGTCCACCATGATTGAGTGCTGAATGTCCACGCGATAATTCAGTGTCCACAAGTACGTACCACATGTTTACACGATCTAATGAGATCCCATTCAGAATTAACATAAATTCTCCCTAACATGAAAATTAAACGACAAGCACTTAAAATTTTAAATTAAAAATTTAAGTTTTAAATTTTTTTTAACATGAAGCTTTGGGGGCTTTAAACTCATAAAGAATTTATAAGCAAAAGTAGAAGTCTTGCAAAAGTAGAAGTCTTGAAAAAGAAGAAGTCTTGAAAAAGTAAATTCCATTCAATTCTCATTTCCCAGAAGAATTCTAACACAGAAAAATTTTGTTCTTTTAGTTTCCCTTTCAAGCAACTACGTGCGATTCGTTTCGACTCTGCCTAATTTCTTATCGATCTACATCTAACAACCGCGATCATTCGTGCGTTCCAAAACACATGAGAGCAAAAAATGTTAAAAAGCTTGTCATGCTATTTTTGCCAGGCCAAATGCGATCAAATTTTAAGTCAATTTAATTTTTTAGACCTCATTTTTTGCACCTTTCAACGCTTGGAAATAATTTTTTCCCATTGAGATTCACTTTCTAAAAAATAATATTGTAAGTATTCAAGTTTATCAGGTTTGATGATGGGACTCTAAATGACGGAATTTAAATTAGAAAAGTATTTCCCTTCGTCATAGACTAAAATTTAAACTGACGTCCTCGGCGTGATCGTTGGCGCGTTTAAAAGGCCGGCGAGTCAACGAACGAGCATAACCCAAATCGAATTTTAAATATTGTTCTTTTAATGTTTGATTATCGAGACCTAGTTTCACAAGGAGCTTCTTTAAATTATTCAAAAATTAAAAAAGACTCCGGAAGACTTAATCGAATCGAATCAATGTAATCAATAACAAATTTAGATGTTATGTTCTAAGTGTGGCATAAGGATCTCAACATCATTTTAGGCGGGAAATTTGAATTGCAACATTATAGAGGCAAGCCCTTTTAAAATATTATAGAACAAAAAAAATCGGATATGGGTCAATTGGACCCTTTTTCCCCTGAATGGTAGGCGTTCGTGATTCTGATTCTAGGATTCTTCTGGAATATTCTTGGATTTTATAGGATAGTTTTGTCGGCCATTTTTGAAGTCAGAAGAAGAAATCCATGGCCGGGTCTCGCTTCAGTAACTGCGGTCTTGGTTCAGCTCCTCTCCCGGATTCCTTTGTTTAATGCCTTATTGCGATATTTTAACGCGGTGCACCCGGCCTTGTTGCTAACCGCCTTGTCTCTTTTCTCTCTCGTTATAAGTCGAGAGAACTGCAGCTGTCGAGTGTCGACTCTGTCATTCTCGTTCTCAGAGCCGAATATTCCTCTTGGTCATATTGTCGTAGCCCAAAAGGTTGAGAGAAATTTCGAGTTCCTGAGTCACTTCTGTCCTGCCTTGCTGCCAGTACTGACCTAACTGATGATCTAAATTCTAAAAGCCTCCTCGAAACTTCAGGGTGGTCCTTCAACATTAAAGCTTCCATGTAGATTATACTTATTTTTAAATCTTCCTTATTTTTAACTCCCATTTGAATATTTACAATAATCTGAAAAATTTTTAAAATCTATGAATTCGGTAGGGTTTAAATTCGGATTTATGAAATGAAATTCAGATTATAGTAAAAAAATAATAAAATGCTTCCATCTCAAGGGAAGGATTAAAAGCGGATTTTTTTATTGCCGGGTTTTTAATATCCAAGGGAAAAGCCCTTTTTCGGGCGGGTATTCTAGCCAGTCGCGAATATCCGGCGGATATCCGCAAAATATGGTGTACATGGATCTTCTTCGAACGTTACCCTCCAATCGCGTGGCTTTTATATGCGGACGCTTTCATGCGTAGGCGCACTTACACGTGGTTACGCCCGCAAGTGAAGTGAAACTTTACTTCTCCTAATGAAAAAGTTTCAGTTGAAAGATTTATTTGATAAAAACAAGAACTTAAAGCCCCACCAAAAAAAAAGTAAACAAGGACGACGGAAATCATTAAAATAACTCAAAATAAATGATATTAAAATAAAAAGGGTCAAACATATTCTACCAATTAATTAATAAAAAAATCTTTACTTTCAGAGATCTGAATGAAAGCCACACTTAGAACATAATCTGGGAAATTTTAATTTTAAATGTAAATTGAAAAAGAACGTTTCTTTTACTTAGTGGTTTCTTAATTGTATAATGTTAACGACCATGAGTTGATTGAATTGCAACATTCGAATGTCAGACATCACGTCTTGTTAATTGAAAATATACAACTCTCGGGACGACTTGTTCGGTCGTAATTTCATTCGACAATCTTGGAAATAAGTAATGCCCATAAGTGCAAGTGCCAGGGGAACAGTTACGACCCAAAGAAACCATTACGCTAAATTTCACTGTCCTTAGAACCTGGTGTGATCGTTAAATACGACTGTACTGAGGGAACCGCGAATTAAAGTTGTGTGCGGGATTTGGAGCCCGAGGGAGATTTACGGCAAAGATAGAAACGGACATTTTCTAATAAATAAAATCCAGCGAATCATAAATTATTGTCCACATCGTCGTCATGAAAATTCCCAACTTTTTTTCTAAATCTAAAACAGATTTGAAAGATGTGAAATCTAGAAGAAGAAAGAAAATTCATTTTGGTTCAAGAGTTAGATTATTTTAGGACAAAATCTTATTTTTCTAAGCCCATCGAAGCAATCATCGCCTTCACAAGAAAAAAAAAATTAATAAAACTGGAGGACTGACTGAAACTCAACCATGAAATTTAAGAGGGCAATGTTGTTTTTTTTTTCTTTTTTTGTCGTTGCGCTCGCATGAAGAAATTTCTTGAATGCATATTTTTTATTTTTTCAACCTGCTCGTCCTTTGCGTATATTTTTAGGAACTCTTTATTTTACACGATGTTGCACGTGAAGACACGTGTATCGTATATTTCGACGTACGTCGAGGGAATTACATGTTTCTCGACCGTGAACGAAACGCGACTACTTTCATTTGAAATTAACGAAAACGGCAATTATTCAAATCAACTAATTACGTTTCGCCCACTTTTGCCATGAGTGCCAAAAAAAATTTAAATTATTATCTTTGCGCGGCTAAATTATAGATTTTAAATTATTGAATTATTTATTTTGTAGTATGCTGAAGAAACATGATAATTAATTAGTGATTACAATCTAACAATTATTGCATATGTACTGAAATATTACGAATCAGGTTATTTTGGCACAAAGTTTAAATTGCAGGACTTTCGAATTATATTTTTAAAAATACGAGCCATTAGATAATATATAATTTTAAATAATTATTATAATTTTCCATTCTGAATTCTGAATTTCAGGAAATAAATTTTGCTTTTTTTCTCGTGTTCTTTAAAAAAAGAATAATAATAATATTGTACTGAAAAAATTCCAAGTCGTAGACGGTGACTGTACGAATAAGAATACTCGCTTGACCCTTGCGTTTTAGTGCCCCGCCCAAAATGTAAACGTAAGTGAGTCACTTTTGTAAATAAATGAAGCTACAGTAGTTTGCAAAATGCACGGAGAGAAATGCTATGGTTGGGCCAACCATATATATTGATAAATATGGGGCAATTATATCTATGGTTGGTGCAACCATAATTTTGTCAGCGCAACCATAGTTTGGTCAGCGCAACCAAAAAAATAGATAAGCTAAGCAATTGAATGGTTGCGCTGACCAAACTATGGCTGCAGCAACCATAATTATAGTTGCACCAACCATAGATATGGTTGCCTCATATTTATCAATATATATGGTTGGCTCAACCATAGCTTTCTCTCCGTGTGATATTTCAAAAAAGCAAAACGACAAAAAAAGAACCACTGCAATAAAAGTTCCCAAGTCGCGCCAGAAATCATTCCAGGCTATCGAGCATTACTTATTTTTTCCTTCATTTTTTTTTTGATTATTGGTAGTTCGGTTTCTGATTTCTCTCAAGGTGCATAAATAATATTATAACGAGCTACAACAACACTGAGTCAAAATGCTCGACTGATTTTCCATAATTTCTCGCGATTAGTGATAAGCCACTTCCCTCTTTAATAGGCTCATTAGTTCCATTCGATCGAGCCTACAATGTTGTAAAATATGATTGGAATTTAATAGCTTCAAAGTCACGAAATCAATCTTATGCAAGGTTGCACTCAACATTTTTCTGATCTAGTTTCATATGAAATTATGCAGAATTAATATCACTTAATCACTTAAAATATTTCAAAATTTAAATATTTCAGATAATCCGCAAGTTATTTATTTATTTTTTTGTTTTTTCTTAAAAATGGGGAAATAAGATTTCCTAGAACGAAATTCAGGAAGTGTATCAACGTCCTTGAATTTGATCAGATTTTTCCACGCGAGTGATTCAAAGTTATTGTACCAAATCTCGACCAGTGAATCGAATAAGTATTTGGAATAAAATACTACCGGACGTTTGATTACGTTCCTGCACGAAGAGTGAATACGAGTCACGTTTACATGGGCGCATGATTGCATGCTCGCCACAAAACCAAAGAATACAAATTCTCAAGAACATTGTCGTCTTCGAAGGGCGTCGAAGTCACTACTATGGTAATAAGAAGAAAAAAGATAAAAAAAAAAGATGCGAAAAAATAAAAAGGAGAATATTAAATCGCAAAAAAAAAGAATTAGAGACTGATTCGCATATGAGGGTACGTTACTTCGCTTCTCAGATTAATTATATGTCATTATTCTCATCACGCGATGCTTGCGGTTTTACCAGTCAGAAAGCAGTCCTATTGCGGTAATTTTAGGTCTACTGGTCGAACTTGAAAACTCGAAAAATACGCACCTTGAAAATAAAAACAAATTTTTTTTAACTCCTAAAAACGTTCAAACTTAAATAGTTTTAAATTAAGAGTATAGAAAACCATTCGCAAATCAGATCGTCCAAAATAAGACAATTTCAAATTTGAAAATGCCTTAAATTGAAACATTTTTATTCAAGACATTCGAAATTTAAAAAGGATCAAAATTAAAAAATTGCAAATTGTTATTTTAAAAATCCTTTATGCTGAGAAAGTCAAGATTTCTTCAGGTTTATTTCTTAGGAGGCATAAACTTCAGAATCAAGATGTGAAGATATCGGCATGGTATTGCTTTCCCGTTAAGAAAACCTTATAGAGAATGGAGATTGAAAAGTGGATAAATTGTAAATAAACAAAAGAGAAAAAATCCTGAAGAGACTCACTTTGTAAAGTTTGTTAAGAGATGCGAACACTTGAGCTACAGCGAGATTACATCGGAGGAAACTCTTGCTTCTGGATTATAAACCGCAAGCATCGTATCCAAGAGAACGGAAGTGACGTCATGCGGAAGTCTTTATACGACAAAATAACATTCCCTAGACTCAGTGAACAATCCTCAATCTGCGATCGTACCCTTTACTCGATAAGCTTACTTTTAAAACAAGTTTTTACATCTCGCCACACTTTTTCCATAATTTTGTAGAAAAGTATATATCTTTTTATAAGATTTAAACTTAATTTTTCAAAATTTGGAATGCCACAAATTTAAATTTAACCAATCAAATACACTTAATTCCAAAAAATAAAAGATAGGCCAAAAGTAAATTTTAAAGACAGCAAATAAAATAGATCCCATCTCCTTATCATGAACCTGGAAGCCTTAAGACTGGCATATAATCTTCAATTTCAGTTCTTGAGCCCCAGGTTGAACCAACCACCCCGATTAAACTTCGAAACAAATCCTCATCTTGTCTCTCAAAAGTCATCAGTCAGTTCGAAAGAGAGAAGGAAGCAAAGCAAATCACTCAGCAGAGAAGACTATCAGCAAAGAAGGCAATCACTCACCAGGGAGAGATGAAGAAAATCAGCAGCAGCAACAACTCTCAGCACACAATATCCTCTTTTTTTCAATAGTCGGCACTAGGAGGCACTCTAAAGTCTCTAGATAGTACATGAATCACCACTAGATGAATCTACGCGGAGGCACCGACCGAGGAACTAAGAAGCTCTTTCAATTAGAATTGAACTGGTTCTGCTATCTTGGAACTTGGTTGCGATGGTGAAATATCCTTGCAGATGTGAATCGCACGAGTGACTATTAATACCCATCAATAGTTGCTTGAGTCAAAGGAAGGAGGAGAAAATGAAAGTAAATCTCGAGCGAGGCGACTATCGCAAACGGATTCAATCAACTTTGAACGGGTTTAATCAGTCCTGATCGGATTCAACCAAATTTGAACGTTCCTAATCACGTTTGAACGATTTCAAACTGGTCTGAACGGTTTCAATCGGTTCCACGACGATTCCAAGGATGATGTGTATTGTTCGATAGTCTATCGGCCTGGTGAGTGTTTTGCTGATAGAAGAATGAAGTATGGTTTCTGTCAGCCGACTTGGCAAGCGGATGACGAACAAGTGAATAGTCTAGGCTCGTTTGCCCCAGGAAGAAGGAAGAGGAGGGCGAGTGGGCTGTCAGGCATGCCCTCGAGAAGTGCGATGCACCACTATTCCAGTGCACCGTTCTATTCGGTGTAGTGGGTTTAGTGTTCGGTGCATCAACCGTTCAGTTCCCTCTGCAAGAATGAGTATTGCGAATGGTGTTGATAGGTTTCCTCGACTATTCACCATGACCATGAAAGACTTCTCGTGGAGTCGTGAATTCAGTGGAAGAGTTGCAAAGAGTTTGCCTCTTCTCTCCAACTTCAATTATCGGACACCTTCTCTGAGAACTAATAATGAAAGTTAGATGGTGGATTAGAATCTGAAAATTGACCATTTATTAAAAGTCATTATTTCAGTTTTCGACAAGGGAGTAATATATGTGATTTATCTTTTGTAAACAAAAGTTAAAGCATTTGAATCATGGAAAGACAGGCGTTGACGCGTGCCAGAGTATAATTCACTCTGGTGTTCAATTACTGAGCTTACGAAGCAATTGGTGACACGCCTCTCTTTTCCACTTTTTATTTCTCTCACTGTTCATGTTTACCATTCCCACATTCAATAATGAATATGTCTGGCTTTGGCCTAGACGAAGCAGAACGAGGAATTCACCAAACAATGGACGCTAATTCGTTCGTCGTGTATTTCTGCCCTAATCGCGTTTCTGTACCGTAATTGGAGATTTTCGAGAACGAGCCAAGCTTCTCTCGATTCGGAAAAGTTCAGAGTTTCGGCTGTAATCAGACCTCAGGAAATGAAAAGCCTCCTCCAAAATTAGAGGCGAGAAAGGACGGAAAAATTCGTCGTTACCCGATTCTGGACCTAATCAAAAGCTCGTTTAGGGAAAATTCAATTTTCCTATCGGGTTTTAATTAGTTTCTCATCATTTCGCAGGCTTTTTTTAAATCGATTTAAAACATATATCTCCCGAAAATAGTAGACTCAGTTGTAATTTAAAATAAAATATGTAAAATAAAAACGAGTAATAATTATTATGCCATGTAATTTAGTAACTGTGGTCATTTTAACTGGAAGATGAACTAATCGCTTCCGTTAGCGTAATTTATGTAATTTATGACTAACATAGTTTATTTTTTACATTTACATTCACTGATGTACGCTTTTATATATACACATGAAAGAAAACATTTTTATGTTTCTTTGAAATTATATTCCGCGAAATATTATCTTTTCAAGAAACTTTATAATGCAAGTCTGCTTTTCCGGAAGTTTTATGACTTCAATAAAAGTTTGAGTGCCATCTAACAGAATATAACTTTCCGGAAAAGATGATCATCTTCGTATAATAAATTTATAACAGTTCATACTTCAACAAGTTTGTAGTCAAGAGCGATAATCCTGATTTATTAATAGAGATGCAGATTTCAAAATGTTTAATGACGAGTTTTAGTCTGTAAACTTTAAAGTTGGAAATTTAATTAGTATTTTAAAATTTTGCAAGACTTAAATTCGGAGGCCTTTAAATTTTAAGTTTATGGAATATTTTAAACTTCTATAGTATTCTAAACTCTATCTTCTCTCCAAGAGAATCTCTTTAAAAAAGACCAAGTTATTTCCTCAATAGACTATTGGTTTTCCTCCCCAAGATTATAAACCATCATTGCAAATATCAAAAAAACACAATAATTTTCGCGAGTTAAAAAGGGGGGAAGCAGATTTCAAAGTCACGCCACTGACCACAGGTATTTCCTTTTAAACCCGTCTCTGTAAAGTTAAGAAACAGAGCGTAACTTCACTAAGAAGTATCGCCTAGACACAATTTCAAAGCAATGAGAGGAACTTTGATTCTTCCGAGAATCGCAAGACCCGTATTATAAATATTCAACTTGAAACTTCAAGTCTCAACATTCGATCCGACCAATAATTTCCTTCTTGAGTTCAGATGTAGATATATTACTCGTTAAAATTAGTTGAAAGTTCGATTTCCATTTTATGAGTCATATAAAACGCTCTGATTAGATTAAGAAGTTACCAAAGTCTAAATAAACTTCTCAACCAGATTTTTTTTTTAATTTGAATTTAAAATTAATTTACTTACGTAGATCGCGTTGAATTAGATCGTACACAAGGGCAGCCGCTGCCTTCTCATTCACGTAATCCCAAAATCCATCGCAAGCCACAATCAGAAAATCTTCCGTTCCTTCTAACGGTAATGTCCGGACTTCCGGTATCTCTGTGATGAAAGGTTTATGTTGTCTATCACCTGAAATAAAAATAAAATTTCGATCAGAGCAAACTCATTGCAATACAAGATTATTTAAATATATTTCAATTTGGATATGTGCTTCGAAATAAAATCACGATTATTTTTAAATTAGAACTAACTTAAATTAGGATTTTAAATTTAAGGAGAACTAACACACAAGAAGGATATCTTACAGTCTAAAAACACGCAAGTAACCTGGAATCAGTATTCAAGACGGTTATAATTACGTTTAATCACCTAATTAATGAACGTGAGGCTGATTTACATAATGGCGCCAAACTAGCGTGGGCGCTTCCGGTTATTACGTTAAGTTACATATTTCTATCCTCTCTTCTTCTCTCATATTCATCTTTCCACAAACAAAGAAATTTTCAAATTTTGCAAAATCTTATTCACTATAATTCTTTACAGTTAAATGTTAATAGTTTTAACAATTTTGGAGACTACTTTGAGTCTGAATAAGTTGGTTGGGTTTATTTAATACTAACAAGAAATTATTTCTTAAGACCTCGTTTATGATTTTGGGATGGACGAGTAGTGGAATTAAATAATCTAATCAAAATTGATTGCAGGATAGTTGCACGTAGTATTGTGTCAGTCAGCGCAATCGAAGCCAACAGGATACTCGACACGCGTCCAGAATTTTCACGCGACCCTAAATGGCACTGGGCGATCGTGTCTGGTCCAATGGCTACCCTACTTGGTCGTCACTTCCTCGTACGGTCGTTTCAAACAAAATCATTGTCCGAGGGTTAGCTGACTCACAAATTATTCCCCTTTCTAATAATAAGTACCTGCAACCTGCAACACACTCGTAGTAACGTGCTAAAATTTTTCGTTTTATTTCAGAAATACATATATTGACCTTCAATAAATTTTCCTGATCAAACGACCGAAGAAAACAAGATTTATATTCAGCAGGTAGAATCAATAAATCATCCCGAGTTCCTTAAAAAAATAAAAAGAAAGTTGATTTGGAAGTCCCTAGAGATTCAATTCTGAATTGAAGATTTAAAATAAGTTTGCAAAACTGTAACTTATTTTATCGACGCTATAAAGTTGTAATTTCTACAAGAGGAATCACTGAAACGTGGAATAATAAAGAGATATTGTCTTAAGAAGTGTTAAAATGTCGTAACCGCAAAACCGCAGAGAAGAGAGACGTTATCGTTGAATAACGCACCATAAAAAATAAGACAACTACTATTGAGGTAGCAATTTTCAGAGATCAGAAGCACTTTAATGTGAAGCAATGTTTTTCTCATGCGAAAAACGAATCCTCGATTTAAAAAAAAAAAAAAAACAGATATTAAGAAATAAAATAATGCAAGTCGTCCTTTCAGGAATTTCATCAGTCACCTTATTTTTACAATTAGACAAACGATTCTCGAAATAATTAAAAAATATATTAATTCTTGCTCAGATGAGAGGCGGTCAATTTTTTGAAAAATCTACCAAAATTTGAATTTTCTCAATTTTTAATTCCAATTCTCTAGAATCATTTTCAAATTATTGCAAATTTACTAAATTGATGCGAGTGTTGCCATCTGTTGAGAAATTGAGGTCTTTGCTGCCAGAAGAGAATGTGAGTTCTATACTTTTTTTTTGCGTTTTGCAATCAAACAAGTAAAATACGCAGCAGTAAAACTTCAAAGAAAGCTCAAGTGTGTTCACGTCAAAAATACAACAGGTTTAATAACAAATGTTCAAAAATTAAAAAATTTTCAAAAATCTAGTTTTTTAAAACTCGAAGTTTTAACAGTTGAAAATTCAAGTATTTGAAAATTTCGTTTTTAATATTAACTAATTAATAATAAGCCAAGAACTATAAAACATGCACTGAAACGAATTACCCAATTTATCAAAAAGGAGGAAGAGCATATAATCCGGTATAATGGTCAGAAAACGATGTCACACAGTTCAATGGCGTGAGTTCTCTTGTTAAGTCTGCTTTTGAATTGTCTAATAGCTTTTGTTTCACGAATTTTCAGCGTCTACCTACTAATTTCTTTCCAGAAGCCGAGTTTAAATTACTCGTTTATTTTAATTAACAAAATTGACTTGAAAATCATTAATATTAAAAAATATTAATATTTCTAAATTTGTACCAATGATACAATTGTCATATTTGAATATTAACTTACCTATCGATCTCGCGACACTCAGTTGGCCATTAACTCGCCAGGTTCCATGAATTAATATCACACATCCTCCCAAATTTTCCACTCTCTCTTTCTCATCCTACAAAAAAAAAAATCAATTCCAGCGTGAAATTTAAACTGCATTATTAAAAAATACAAAAAAGAACATTCAAATTCTTTCTTCGCTTTCACAACTTCACCCTCGTTCTTCAATTATTTTTCTACTTGACAACTTCTAAATTCCAGATTTTAAGAGTGCTTTAGCGTAAAATTGGGTCTAATAACATCAACCATGTCTCTAATAGGAACACAAATTTACAACGACTGTGATCTTCTAAAATTCGAAACTTATGAAGAATACTTGGACTCTTTAGTAATCCCGGTTGACCTCTCATACCTAAGAAGCACAAAAATCGCGCGTCAAGTTGCAGAATTAGGTTATCGATGCACAGGAGAAACTCTGAGCAAATCTTCCTTCTATGAACGCCTCGAGGCTGCTCGAAATTTAGTCTATCCAGTCTACAAACCTTATATACTATGTTCTGAATTAATTACTCCCACTGATTCTCTCCAAATGAAATTAGCCCTCCGGGAAAGGGGAAATCGTCTAGGAGTAATTTCAACGATAATATTTATCCAATACAACGTTAAATCCCAAGCTGAAATTTCTGGATATATCGACTATGCTCATCGTTTAGAAACTGAAGACTGGCTTCCTTTTTTCCAAGGAAAGAAGAAGTTACGAATTCAAAAGAACGATCTTGGATATTATCATTGGAAAATGGGAAAAATGATCCTCAACGAAAGCCCCAATTATCAACCGATGATAGATTCAAGACGAGGGCTTTTGTTCAAAAATTTACGAGATAGACATATTATTCATATTGATCCTTTCGTTTCTTTTCATGGTATTGCAACTAATCGAGAAACAGTTCGCAGCAAGGGATATGAACATGTGGCTTTGTATGATCATCAACTTCGCAAAAAATTGTGATTTTAGAGAAAGAAACAAAAGTTTTAATAATTCAAGCCTTAAAGGAAATATCTTTCCTAGAATATGTAAATTAATTAAAATAAATAAATACTCACTTTTCTCTCTGGTTTGTGTGGATTGACAAGTTGTATAATTTTACAATCTTTGGCTAAAGCGGCTTGTGAATCTCCAGCCCAAGCTATGTACAATGTTTTGTTCACTAATAAAGTAACAACGGCGGTAGTTCCGCTATTCATTCCCTGAAAAGAGAAATAAATTCAGGTGGTAAATATTATTTGAAATGAAGATAAAGTCTATTTAAATTGATTTTTAATATTTTAAATGACTATTGTATCTTACTTTCTGATTGAAGCAAGCGTCAGTCATTTTGAAAGCATCTTCTAAGGCAAAAACTGGATTCTTAGGATAATTACTGCTTTCCACTAAATACTGATGAAGATGAGCAGCAGAATAAACTGCTGCATCCTGTCCTGCATGACCATCGAATACTGCATAATAATTTACAAGGAAATCATCCTGAGAATTATCCTAAAATATTGACCAATTAGATCCACATTTGGTAACAAAAATAATTAGTTTCATCTTATTACTTCATTCAATTTCTTTTACAGTATTTACAATTTCTTTTTCTTTTACACACCTCAATATTGAACATTTTGTTTAAGTCGTGTAAGACAACGGAACGATCTTCCATTTTTCTTTTTATGTTTTTAATGGCATAAGTTGTAACCAAAGGCAGTGGCGTAGAAGGCGGTGGTGGCAATAAGGCCAGGCGACTATCATCTAAATATCGAGTGCAAATTTCGTTCACTTTGTTTGTTACTGCTCGCATCAGTTTCAAAGGACCGTATGCTAAAACAGAAATTAATCAGTGAATTAGTGATTCTGTTTAATTATTTATAAATTTTCTGCTTTTTTTTCTTAATTGAGCAAAGTATTTAAAATCTTACTATTTTCATGAGGTTTTAGGCCGCAATCTTCTGGTTGTCTTTCACACATTGCCTTTATTTCTTTTATCACTAATCGTACCATGTGAACTTGCAAACTGGGAGGACAGAATCTGAAAAAAAGAAAAAATGTTAATAATCGGATTTGCAGAAAAATAAAACCCTATTACTTTATATAATTTTCATAATTTTGCTACAAGTTTTTCATTTATTTTTCTATTTATACTTTCAGAAAAGAATTTTTACGTCTAGTTATCAAACAATTTGTCCACGATAAACCAGATAGAGTACCTACAAAATGTTCAGAAAGTCATAAAAAAAAATGAAACAGCATCTACAAGCTAGATAAAGAGTTCATAATTTTAAAGTTAATTTTCTAGAGTTTTCTTTTAAAGTTTTTTCAATTTCTTCTAAATGTTACCAAAGCCACTGAAGCTTTAAAAATATATATCAAAATAATCTTGTGCAGTCTATTCTTATGGAGCCTATTCTCGAAGTAAAGTATGATTATGTTCAATGGACTTTCTACATTAATTGTCCAGTGTATGGTTCGGAACTTATTTTTAAAGAAGGAGAAGAATTTCATGAAATGTGGCCTAGTATGGTTTGGTCGAATTTTTTTCCGTTCTGAAATTTTCATAATAAATCCAGTCTTAATAAATTTAATGTTATTTTTCTGATTACTAAAACGCTTATTCTGCTCTTTTCTTCATTCCAGACTCAGAAACACGAGCAAAGTGGTAAGGTTGCAAAGGTATTCTTCGAGAGACTTCAATAAAGTCTTCGAACATCATAATATAAGTAAAGTAACAAGTACCGGCACAATAATTTGTAAATATTTTGCAATTTGCATTATAAAATAACTTTTGTCATTTTTGTCACGATGTTTGGAAACATGAGCGACAAATTGTGTTGAGTTTAAAATGATTTAGAGATAAAATTATTCAAATTGAAAACGAAAACTGTCCAGAAAATAATAATACATATAAACCTATTTAAATCTCGATATTAGTACTCGTTTGCTAAAATCACCTTGACATAAATGTTGTTTGTTTACATACGACTTTGACTCATACCAAATCTCACAACTTTCAAAAGTAAATCTTTCATCAGATCGAATCAAATAATAAATAAATTGAATAGGTCAAAGTGTCACTTACTTTTGATTGAGGTACTGTAGAGTCATATCGATGACCTCACCAACGATTTCACCTTTGGTAGCATCGTATCCGTTAATTTTAACTGGAAGTTGATCATCTGGATTCAAATTCGCGATGAACTCCCTAAAAAATCGGCTATATGATGCAAGGTAATCTCCGTTATCCTGATCCAAAGACATTTTTAGACACTCTTTTCACAGTCCCGTAGTAAACACCGAAAATGCGGCGAAGTCCGATTGTCAATACATATATATCAAAATCCAACAACAAAACTTGGCACTCGTGGTCACAAAAGGCGGTAGCACACCTCTAAATCTCCAACCTTCGTACTTTATTAATATTACTATTAATACTTTGTAACGGTTTCACGCTAATAGTAAGTCAAAAAAATAGACGCCTCCTTTTTTTTCTTATAAAACACCTAGGTCGCAATCACCAAACTCCAGAGACCTACAGATAGAAAATGGATAGAAAGCTCCTGTGATAAATTGTTTTTTTTTAGGTTACGTCACTCATTCATTGACGCGTATTCGCGAACTCGCGTACTCTACGAACAACACAACGCGCGAATTTTAATAGAGTTCGTATAAAAAAGTTCGCATGTTTTCAACTCACAAGAGCGAAAATTTTCAGTCAAAACAACAACACAAGAGCTTTATCCTTTTTTGATGAGAGGAACTCGCCAGAACTCGCGCCTTTTCCAACAAGATTCGCAAAGATTCGATTCACATTTGCAACTGGAATAGAGTGAAGTGAGGCGGGGAACAGAGAACGGAAATGAAAATGAATTTTAAGTTTGGAGAACGCTTCATTGCGCATGACGAGAAAATGTCCGCACCCGATGTTTATCTCATTCAGATTTGCATTTACCGGAGAAAATCGGTGAAAGTTGATTAATTATTGTTCATAAATACAAGCGGAAGTTAGGAAATTTTAACGCATCGCTGGTCGGTTTAATTCTGATGTGGATTACGTTTTCTGTTTTTGAATTGTAACAGTTTTAGCGGTATTTTTGTCCTTGTTCCAAGAAAGACAGCGTATACATTAACCGGAAACGTTATTATCAATACTTAATTTTAATATTTGAATCATGGAGTAATAGTAAGGAGACGAAACGCCAATGCAAACGCCAGCAGTGGGATTCCGAGCACACGAATCCGAACGGACCTCTCTTTCTATCCTACGGTGTTAAAAAGAGAGATCCGTTCGGATTTTGAGCTCGGAATCCCACTGCAGAGCCGAATTAAGACAACTCGGGGCCCAGGGCTGTACATTTTTTTTACTCCCCCCCCCTGGCAAAAATCTTTAGTTGTCTTCAAAGAGAATTAAAATAATAAATTTTTCAATATTAGTAAAATTTTCTTTTGAAGTTGAGGAAGAATTTGGGGGCCCCTTCGAAAGCGGGGCCCAGGGCTTCAGCCCCTCCAGCCCCCCCCTTAATCCGGCCATGGCAAACGCGAATCTGCGCGAATCAAAAGTGATGCCAAGTTTTTTCGGACATAGTAAGGGGGGAGGATGTACACTAAATGTAAAGGTGGTCGTTCTGTTTTTAGTAGAATATCTGCGAGAGCTGTATGTTGTTGAGTTTTTGGCGCTAAGTTTGAATCATGACAAAGTTTAGAATATCAAATATTATATATTACATCAATATAATATAATATAATATTTATATAATATATAATATTGATATAATATATATTTGATATCTAAACTTTGTCATAATTCAAACTTAGCGCCAAAAACTCAACATACAGCTCTCGCAGATATTCCACTAAAAATAGAACGATGACATATGAAAATATATGTAATTAATAAAAAAAAAAAAATAATCAAAAACACAAAATAAGTACCTTAATTTGAATTCCACAAGCGAGCAAATTCTTTCTAGCTTCATCACAAGACATCAGCACTTCTTTATTGTTCTTCGGATCTTCTAAAGCTTTGCTTCTAATTGAGTCTCGAAATTTAACAAAGTTATCAACAACTTCTGTTAGATTAAACTGTTTTCCTTCCATATTAATAGAATCTGAAAGTCCTAATTTTGAGAGTACAGTCGTCAGACAATTGGAAACAGTTGTAACAGCCGTTGTGCTTCTGGGCTGCGAAAGTTTCTGCAATTAATTTTTTGATGTTAAATCATTTTATTTTGTAGATGTGATCATAAAAAAATTAATAGTAATGATAATAACTATCTACCGAGTCTTGATACAACATTTTGTTTCCAATACTAACAAGTTGGATGATAGACCGAATCGCTTCAGGGGTGCTAAAATCATCAGCAAGAAAAGCGAGAACTCGACTTCTCGTTTCGTTCAAGCTCTGAAATTGAAATCAAATCTCTCAAGTTTTTGGAGTTAATTGTGAACTTCAGAAAAAGGTATGTGTTTGTTAAAAAAAACATACCAGCAACAGAGAAGATTCATCGACACATCCGCCTTTTATTTTCCCAGCTACGTAATTATCACAGTCACTTATAAAATTTTGTTATCCTTTTTAGTGTGAAAACCGCATTTTGCATCGCATCATCAGAAAATTCCAAACCTAAGTAATTTAGAAATAAAAATAATTTAAATGAATTATCTTTTGTTTGACAATAAATTTCCTGCATTCTCATCCTTACCTCTTCTGTAATTTGTTATCAAACATAAAAACCTGAACTGATTGGTGGTGTATTTTTCAAGTAAGGTTTCTATGCTGATAGTATTCTTTAAACTTTTTGACATTTTAACATCTCCTTTTAAGTACAAATACCCTGTGTGTATCCAGTAATTAATCCACTGATCTGTGTCGTGATAACAACACGATTAAGCTTCTTCATTTTCGTGATGAGGGAAAACTAAATCTTCTCCACCACTGTGAATGTCGATATTACCTCCAAAAATCTGGCTACGATTAAAGAGTTATTATTCCTTAATTGCTTTTATTGTTAATAGACGATAAAATATTGATTGCATTTTAAATTAAAACTTCTCAAAAGATTACCTAGCCATCGTACTACATTCTATATGCCATTCTGGTCTTCCTTTTCCCAATGGAGATTCCCAAAACGGTTCATTCTTTTTCGATGCTTTCCAGAATGCGAAATCCGAAGAAGATTTTTTATAGGCATCAGGTGTTTCCAG